>ML406044.1:54897-106173 GCA_005239525.1 Nicotiana knightiana
TTTTTTTTTTTTTTTTTTTGTAAAAAGCATGAGAATCTTATTAAAATATTTAAAAAGGATCCAGTTAAAATTTTTGAAAAATTAAAAAATGACCAAATTGAAATAGTATATTATTACGTTATATTGTGTGCTATAACAATATATTATTGCAGTAAATTATATATTGTATACCAAAATAGTATACAATATATCAAAATAATATTTTATGTTCTTCATTCAACAATATACTATAATACTATACTATTTACTGTAACATTGTATTATCGTAATTAATTATATACCAAAATAGTATACAATATACTATTTTGGTATACAACATAAACTCGTCCTTTTTGCTAGTTCAACTCAATTTTAATCCAAAAATATAAAATCTACTCTAAAGTCTCCACCAAATTGATTCAAAATATAACCACAAACTCCAGTCAATATTTAAGCACACTCCAATCACAATTGGATCGAAATAACTACAAACTCAACAAATCCAATTAGTGAGTGTCAAGTTTCAAGATATTTCAATGATGGATTTAATTTTTCAAAATAAAATCTTTGAAATTAGCATTAACATCATAATCTACACATAAAAGAATAATACCCAATAAATTCCAACAACACTCCAAACACACATGAAAATTCAAATCTTAGTAAGATTGTACATATTATTTTTTTGTTTTACTTTTAAGAGATAAAATACATTACGGAACGTAAATTAAAAAGTGGGTGATGGCAGCAAGAAAAAGGTATAATACAAACAATATACAAATGCTATATTTTTTGTGATTGAACTTCAGATTTGAAAATTGTGATTTTTCATGAAGTGAAAGAGGAAAAACGAGTTTGAAACTTCTTAAAAGTATTTTATGTCTCTCCTTGAGAAATGAGAATTGATGACGTGATGAAAAAGGTAAGCTAATTATGTATTAGGTTGGGCGAGTAATTAGTCGTAATAGAATAAGTATTTTATGTAATTACTTTTAAAATGGGTAAATACGGATAATTATTTTTGATTATGTAGATATATAGGGTAGTTTTCCCTAAAATTAATATAATTGGGATCCCGTGTCTTAATAATTTAGACTCAATAATAATTTTTGAGCATACATAATATTACATATTAAATTAAGTGATTAACTCAATAATAGGCATAATGAAAGTATTAATAGTAATAGTAATAGCAGTAGTTACTCCAATAATTTTAATTATGATAATAGTAGTAATAATAATAGTAAATAATTAAGAAACTGAGCCTTAGATTATTAATGACTAGGGAGCACCAGAAAATTAATCAGAAGGAAAGTAAGACAAAATTGGATATCAACATAAGCTTCACAATGTCAACAATAGTTTAAAGAGATTAAAGACAGGAAAGTACTACATCAAGTAAGTTTTGAATTAAACATGTAACTGAAGGTTTTAGCTAATCATGAGATAACCAAGTTTAGTTTTACATCAATTACCCACTGACTATAACCAAACATGATCATGACTCGTTCTATAAAGAGGAAAATAGCTTAATCTTAACAGAATATATACAGTAGAGGTGTCACGACCCAAATTTTCCTCCGTTGGGTATCGTGATGGCACCTAGTCTTAGGGACTAGGTAAGTCTAACAGTTACTCAATAACAACAATAATAAAAGAAGGCTAGCAGTCTCAATATAAAATTTCAACAGAATGTACAAACTTTTCCAAAACCGGTAGTACAAGTCATAAGCTCTACGAATCTTCTACAACTTCTAAGTACAGCTGTTTGGAAGTAGATACAACAGTGTATGAATAATAAATACAAAGAGGTGTCTCCGACTCTTGCGAACGCAGCAGCACGTTACCTTGAGTCTCCTCGACAATCATCCATACAGCTACTACAATATATATCTGGATCTACACACAAAAATGTGCAGAAGTGTAGTATGAGCACACCACATCGGTGCCCAGTAAGTATCGATACTAACCTCGGTGGAGTAGTGACGAGGACTAGTCAAGACACCACTAGTCTACAAAATAAATAACATGAATAGAGAAATGACTGAACGTTACATTTATCTAAGACTTCTCAGGATAATCCACAACGATGACAATATAAAGCGGAAGGAAATTACAGAAATCAATCACGAAACAACACAAAAATACACAGAAAGATGGACTGCAAAACAAGCCGAATTGAAAGGAAACACAATACAATAAAGAACATCGATAACTCAACTCCACGTCGGTTTGTTCAACGGGCCTTAGCCATTAAAATCCATAACTGGTAGAAATCTTTAAACAGTAGTTCATATGAAAAACTTTTGTAAATAAAATTATTTTAGTATGGAAGAGTTTACTTTGAAAATATATTTTCTCCACAAGTAGATATAAGTATAATTAATAGAGAGAATTACGTAAAACATAGTTTCTTTCAAACTACGAAGCTTTCCAAAGAGGCTTTCCTAATAAAATCCAAATATCATTTTAGGCATAACTCGTGCTTTTCAAATATACATTCGATGTAAAAGTCATTCAAATATAGTCATTTCAAAACCATTGCTTTTTCGATAATACTTTTCAATAAAATCCCTTGATAAAAATCTCCTCAAGATTTATCCACCGGAACCTAGTTCGTGATTCAGAAATTTCCATGCAGTACAGGAAGAATATCAAATCTTGCCAATAAATGGAGTAAATAGCAAACAAGAACGACGGAAATAATAATGCATAAATACGGCATGGAATGTCCCCTCGTGCTAGATAACGTAAACACGGCGAGGAATGTCCCCGCGTGCTAGATAATATAAACACGGCACAGATTGTCCCCCTCGTGCTAAATAACATAAACACGGCACGGAATGTCCCCTCGTGCTAAATAACATAAACACGGCACAGAATGTCCCCTCGTGCTAAATAACATAAACACGGCACAGAATGCCCCCTCGTGCTAACATAACATAACATGGCACGGGATGTTCCCTCGTGCTAAATAACATAAACATGGCACGGAATGTTCCCTCGTGCTAAATAACAAAAACATGGCACAAAATGTTCCCTCGTGCTAAATAACATAAACATGGCATGGAATGTTCCCTCGTGCCAAATAACATAAACAACAATTTAACAAGGGAAATCAATAATCAGAACCATAAATCACAACACCCCGGCAAGGGAGTCAACGACGCAACAGTCATCAACAGTATACACAATAATAGAAATCATACCATCCCGACAAGGGAGTCAACAACGACAACAATATCATTAACAGCATAAATGGTAATAGAAACCATAACATCCCGGCATAGGAGTCAACAAAGCAAACAACATCATCAACAACAGAATAATAAGAGACACCACACAATCCCGGCAAGGGAAACAGTTATAACCATTCTCACCTAAACAGTTAACTTCATAGAATAAGCTCAACTTCAACAAAGGCTCAGTAATAGGCAACATCAAGGAAATACCAATAACAAAAATGTCTAACAATTAGACCTAAGTAGCTCTTAAGGGAATAGTAATATAAATCACAATGTAAGACTTACGGGCATGCTTTACTCCAACGAATAAATGTCCCAACTACGACTAGTTGACTATAAGGCTGGATGACACTAATTATAGTCGATTATGCAAGCTAGGAAGAAAATATAGCATGATTATAAGAGAAGTAGAATATTCAGTTAAGTCAAGTAAAGTCAAATAGCCAACGAAGGAATCCAAAAGACAAGTAATTCTAATTTAAACAAGAAGGTATGAAATTAACAACCAAGGATTCAAATGTAACAATTACAAATCATACACAGGTAATATAAGAACCTACGAATCCTAAAAGGCCAATTTAATTGCAAATAAGTCCGAGTACACACTCGTCACCTCGCTTACTCGGACTACAATCAACAAGGAAGACTTAACCCTAAGGGGTAGTTTCTCCCACACAAGGTTAGGCAAGATACTTACCTCGACGGTGACTACCCGGTACTCTAAAATGGACTTCTCAGGTGAAAAGACCTCCGGACGACTCAAAATCACTCTAAAACAACTTCAAAATACACATAAAACTTGTAAGGGACTACTCCGGATAATAAAGTTTCAATCTTTACAAAAATATCGACCCAAAAGTCGTCCCCCGGCCCGCACCTCGGAACTCGACAAAATTTTAAATTCCGAACACCCATTCAATTATGAGTCCAACCATACTAATTTCATCAAATTTCGATAACATTTGGTCATTCAAATCATGAATTTTCATTTTTGAAGTTTTCTTTCAAAACCCACAATTCCCTCAACACAAAACACAAATTAAATGATAAAAAAAAGAACTAATTCATGAAATATAATTAATTATAGTGGAGAACACTTACCCATTCGATTTATGTGAAAACCCCTCAAGGAATCGCCCAAAACCAAGTTCTAGAAGTCAAAATATGTTTAAAATGGTGAAACCCGGATTTTTGCAAACTTATATTCTGCCCAGGAGCTTTGTGAATCGCGATTGCGGGAATCGAGGCACGATCACGTAGATGGAATTGGCTGCTGGTGTAAGATGTGCTCCGCGATCGCGGAGAATCTTATGCGATCGCGTATAAGGGGCAGGCTGGCTTCTGCGATCGCAGATGGAGTTATGCGATCGCAGTGAAGGAAAAGTTGGGGGTCCAAAGCAACACTATGCGATCGCATAGAAGTAAACCAGATGACAGGTTCAACAGTTCAAAAATAGGGAAAATGGACCCAGAACCTATCCGAAACACATCTGAGGCCCCCGGGACCCCGTCTAAATGCACAAACAAGTCTTATAACCTAATACGGACTCGCTCGAGGTTCCAAATCACATAAAATAACACTAAAACGACGAATCAAACCAAAAATCAATGAAATTTCTCAAAACTTCTTTAAACATCAAATTTTGCATTTAAGGTCCGAATCACGTCAAACAAAGTTCGTTTCATACCAAACTTCACAGATAACACATATAAACCATATCGAAACCTGTACCGGTCTCCAGAACAAAGATACGGGCCCGATACCACAGGTTTCACATAACATTTCATTTTCAAAAACCTTTATATTTTTCAGAAAACAATTTTTCTTTAAAAATTCATTTCTCGGACTTGGGACCTCGGAATTCGATTCCGGGCATACGCCCAAGTCCCATATTTCCCTACGGACCCTCCGGAACCGTCAAATCATGGGTCCGGGTCCGTTTACTAAAAATATTGACCAAAGTCAACTTTATTCAAATTTCTAATACAAAATTATCATTTTTATTAGTTTTTCACATAAAGGCTTCCCGACTACACGTTCGGGCTGTGCACACGAATCGAGGTGAGATAGAAGGAGGTTTTACGACCTTGGAACATAGAATTAGCTAAAAATATACGGGATAACCTTTTGGGTCATCACAAGAGGTTCATGAAAAGAAGACAATTTAACTCAAACAAGATGGTTTCATGCAAATGCATCCAACAGTTATGTCTAACATGAGAATGCCATAGTAACAGCCGAGAAATTACCTTCAAAGTTACATAAGTGAGCATCTAAGCACTTTGATTTTCATGCTTAACTAAAGGATAGGAACTTTTAAACTTTCAGGTTTATCGTAATCAGGATTATCAAACAATTGACTCGACCATAAGACCAACAGGATACAGGGAAACAATATGCAAAGGTAAAGATCACTGCAGAACCATCAATGAAAGGCTATGAAGTTTAGGTAAGTATGAACAATTATTCAAGGCATATTACAACTTAAACATATAGATTGTTGGAACTCAGAAACAAAAAACCATCAGTAGTCACATAATAACTCGATCAATCATCAATTAAAAACTCAAAAGTGATGAAAAATAATCACAAGCAGACAATATACTATCATAAACAGAACATAGGCATTCCCACACTAGTTACAAACATCATAAGAAAATATAATTCTCAGAATATAACTAGCATATTCATAGTGTTCAAATAAGATGAGCAAAAGAGGGAAATTAGGGATGTACTGACCTTTTTGAGGGCAGTAGACCAAACGAGGATATCTCTTATTTGCTTAAGTGTCACGACCCAAAACCCGACATGTCGTAATGGCGTCTGTCAAAATACTAGGCAAGCCGACGTCTCACACATACCATTTTTAAATACCAAATATACGGAAATAGGTTTAAATAAGTAAGAATCTCGTAAAAAGAGAATATAAACATCGTAACTTAGTACAAAATTCCCCCAAAAGAATCGGGTGTCACAGAATACATGAGCATCTACATAACAACATGGTCTAACCAATGGAACACCATCTAGGAAAGTAAAACAGTATAAACAAGACTAAATGATAAAGGAGGAGAGTCAAGGTCTGGGGATGCCAAGGCAACTACCTCGATGATCTCCGAACTGATGAAACGCCAGGAATCAACAATCGTTGTGCCCGAAAACAATACAGAGTTTAACAATACAGAAAAGTATGCATGCTTCTAGGTTCAATAGTTAAGTTTAGCATAGATAAAATATACCAATTGTGACTGATAAGAAGAGTATGACGTCCATATATCTACATTCTAATGTGAATACTGTATGTGATACAACATAGTGAAATCCCAATTACTCACACTCTCAGAGCACTCAATCTTTCCTTTCTAAATTCTCGCTTGTCACGCTCAGTGACTCAGCACTGTACGATATCTGCTACGGTGTGCAGCCCAATCCACATATAGACATAAGTCTTGTTACGATGCGCAACATGATCCACATACATATATCCATAAGGATTTGTCATGACCCAAATTCCCCTCCATTGGGTATCGTGATGGAACCTAGTCTTAGGGACTAGCTAAGCCTAACACTTAATGAATAACAACAATAATAAAAGAAGGCTAGCAATCTCGATATAAAATCTCAACGGAATGTAAAAACTTTCCCAAAACCGGTAGTACAAGTCATAAGCACTACGAATCTTATACAACTTCTAAGTACAACTGTTTGGAAGTAGATACAATAGTGTATGAATAATAAATACAAAGAGAGTGACTCTGACGCCTACGAACGCAGTAGCAGGTTATCGTGAGTTTCCTCGGCAATCATCCACACAGCTACTACAATATATACCTGGATCTGCACACAAAAATGTACAGAAGTGTAGTATGAGCACACCACAGCGGTGCCCAGTAAGTATTAAGACTAACCTCGGTGGAGTAGTGACGAGGACTAGTCAAGACACCATTGTTCTACAAAATAGATAACATGAATATAGAAATGACCGAACGTTACATCTATCTAAGACTTATCAAGATAATCCACCACAATGACAATATAAAGCGCAAGGAAATTACAGAAATCAATCACGAAACAGCACAAAAATACACAGAAAGATGGACTGCAAAACAAGCTGAATCGAAAGGAAACACAATACAATAGAGGACACCGATAACTCAACTCCACGTCGGTTTGTTCACATCGGGCCTTAGCCTATTAAAATCTATAACTGATAGAAATCTTTAAACAACAGTTCATATGAAAAACTTTGCCAAATAAAATCATTTTAGTATGGAAGAGTTTACTTTGAAAACATACTTTCTCCAAAAGAAGATATAATTATAATTAATAGAGAGGATTACCAATAACATAGTTTCTTTCAAACTACGAAGCTTTCCAAAAAGGCTTTCTCAATAAATGACTTCCAAATATCATTTTAGGAAAAACAAGTGCTTTTCAAATATACCTTCGATGTAAAAGTCATTCAAATGTAATCATTTAAAAACCATTGCTTTTTCAATAACACTTTTCAGGAAAAATCCCTTGATAAAAATCTCCTCAAGATTTATCCATCGGGACTCAGTCCGCCACTCAAAAATTTCCATACAGTATAGGAGGAATATCAAATCTGGCCAATAAATGCAGTAAATGGATAACAAGAATGACGAAAATAATAATGCATGAGCATGGCACTGAATGTCCCCTCGTGCTAACATATAATAACATGGCACGGAATGTCCCCTCGTGCTAAATAACATAATCATGGAACAAAATATCCCCTCGTGCTAAATAACATAATCATGGCACGGAATGTCCCCTCGTGCTAAATAACATAATCATGGAACAAAATATCCCCTCGTGCTAAATAACATAATCATGGCACGGAATGTCCCCTCGTGCTAAATAACATAATCATGGAACGACATTATCCTTCATGCTAAATATCATAAACATGACACGACATTATCCTTCGTGCTAAATATCATAAACATGGCACGGAATGTTCCCTCGTGCTGAATATCATAAACATGGCACGGCATTATCCTTCGTGCTAAATGTCATAAACATGGCACAGAATGTTCCCTCGTTCTAAATATCATAAACATGGCACGACATTATCCTTCGTGCTAACTATGATAAAAAATAGTTTGGCAAGGAAAAACCAACAATATTACCCATAAATTACCACATCCCGGCAAGGGAGTCAACAATACAACCAATATCATTAACAGCTTAACCAGTAATAGAAACCACAACGCCCCGGCAAGGAAGTCAACAGTACGAATGATATCATTCACAGCATAAACAATAATAGGAACCATCACATCCCGGCAAGGGAGTCAACAATACAAACCATATCATTAACAACATAAGCAGTAATAGGAACCATCACATCCCGGCAAGGGAGTCAACAATACAATCCATATCATTAACATCATAAACAATAATAATAACCATAACATCCCGGCAAGGGAGTCAACAATACAATCCATATCATTAACATCATAAACAATAATAATAACCATAACATCCCGGCAAGGGAAACAGCTATAACCAATCTCACCTAAACATCTTACTTCACGGAATAACACTCGGCTTCACACCAAAGGCCCAATAATAGGCAACATCAAGGAAATACCAATAACATAAATGTCTAACAATTAGACCTAAGTAGCACTTAAGGGAATAGTCATATAAATCACAATGTAAGACTCACGGGCATGCTTGACTCCAACGAATAAATTTTCCAACTACGGATAGTCAACTATAAGGCTAGATGACTCTAATAATAGTTAGTTAGGCAAGCTAGGAAGAAAATATAGCATGATGATAAGAGGAGTAGAATACTCAGTTAAGTCAAGTAAATTCAAATAGCCAACGAAGAATCTGAAAACAAGTAATTCTAATTTAAAAAGGAAGGAATGAAATTAGAAACAAAGGATTCAAGTGTAACAATTACAAATCATACAAAGGTAATATAAGAATCTATGAATCCTAAATGGGCAATCTAATTGCAAATAAGTACAAGTACATACTCGTCACCTCACATACTCGGACTACAATCAACAAGGAAGACTCAATCCTAAGGGGTAGTTCCCCCACACAAGGTTAGGCAAGATACTTACCTCAAAGACGACAACCCACTACTCAAAAATAGACTTCTCGGGCGGAAAGACCTCCAGACGGCTTACAAACAACTAAAACAACTTCAAAATACACATAAAACGTATAAGGATCTATTCCAAATAATAAAGTTTCAATCTTTACAAAATCATAAAAATTGACCCAAAAGTCGACCCTAGGGCCCGCACCTCGGAACCCAACAAATTTAACAAATTCCGATTACCCATTCCGATACGAGTTCACCCATACTAAATTTGTCCAATTCCGATAACATTTGGTCTTTCAAATCATGATTTTTTTTCATTTTAGAAACTTTCTTTCAAAACCCACAATCCCCTCAACCCAAAAAACAAATTAAATGATGAAAACAATAACTAATTCATGAAATATAATTAATTCTAGTGGAAGAACACTTACCCATCCGATTTGTGTGAAAACCCCTCAAGGAATCGCCCAAAACGGAGTTCGAGAAGTCAAAATATGTTAAAATGGTGAAACCCACATTTTTGCAAACTTATATTCTGCCCAGGCTTTTAAAGCATCGCAATCGCGGGGATCGAGGCACGATCGCGGGGATCGAGGCGCGATCGCGTAGAAGGAAAATGAAACTGGCTTAAAATGATCTACGCAATTGCGGAATAGCTTATGTGATCGCGTATAAGGAGTAAGTTAGCTTCTAGGATCACGGACCAATAATTTTGATCGCATAGAAGAAGAAATGGCCACTGCCAAGATAACAATGTGCGATCGCGAACGTGTGTATGCGATCGCGTAAAGTGAAGTCTATAAGTTATGCGATCGCGAAGTGAACAATGCGATCGCGATTAAGGAAACTGGGCTGGTCCATTTTTACACTATGCGATCGCGGATTTGCCTATGCGATCACAAAGAAGAGGACACCAGATAGCAGAAACAACAGAGGAAAATGAGGGGAAATGGACCTGAACACTATCCGAAACACACCCGAGCCCTCAGCGCTCAAAACTAAATATACACACAACCTCAAAAACATCCTACGGACTTACTCGAGTAATAAAAACACCGAAATAACATCATAAACATCAAATTAAACCTCAAAATCAATGAAATTTCCCAAAACTTCTTTAAACATCAAATTTTGAATTTTTTACCCGAATCACGTCAAACCAAGTCCGTTTATTACCAAACTTCACGGATAACACATATAAATCATATTGAACCTGTACCAGGATCCGGAACCAAGATATGAGCCCGATACCACAGGTTTCACATCACCACCGATAAGCCACATACCTCTACTTCTCACCCTCTACTCATTTACAAAAGACTCGATTCTAAATCCATATCTGGCATTAGCCTCAATCAGCTACATCAACTCATGAGTACACCCACAAGGCACGACCACACAACATAGTACATCACACATAGGCTCATATAACACTTTTGATCACAATAGCTGCCCGAAATCAACTCGACATTGGCAATTAGCCCCACGTCTAAAAGAACTCTGTTTCCAAACCCCATAACACTGATAATGATGCAATGAACACGAAGACTTCATTATTAAACACCCGATCACCAGCCACAACTGACACCACCGGACACACATCCCTCAAACTAAACTAAATAAACACATAACAAAATGACTGAATATGAAAATCGAAACATATAAAGGAACTATAAAACAAGCCTGACATGCACGACTCTCTATCAATGCTAACTTACACAAAAACATAACAAGGAAGGAACTAAAGCACATGAACAAATCACAAGGATACCATCCTGATACAATTTCCACTGCGGTACTTAGCACGGTCAAAACATATCGGATCACAATTATCACGAGGACCTCGCCCTCAACTCTAATGCACATACCAAAAATATATCATGCGAATTGAAATTCCTCCACTAATTCATCTCAGCTAATAAAATCATAATGATAGCTGATCTCACATCTCGATGGAGTATCAAAATCACAACTCGTAAACAAAAATACTCAGGAATCACATCAAACTTACCGTACTGGACAACATAAATTTACTACTGGTCTCATATCTCTCGATACTGAATAGAGACAAACAATAGACATGGGCTACTACTCACAGAATCTCCCAATATGAGCAAACACAAAAATAGAGTGCAAAGCATGAAACTTACTGATAAACAAAACAACAGTGAGGAAACTCGTCCCGAACAGTAGAGCTATAATGAAATACAAATGGTGCCCCTCTGAAACACATCAAAACATACCTATGTGATGATATCTGGCATATCGGCCTCTATTTTACTATATGAAACACAACAATGGGTCAGGTCTTCCCCTCTTAGGGGCCCTAAACTCACCTGAATACCCTGTTACCACACACCTACCTGAATCCTGGAACAATCTCTCACCCTGTAGCTAACATCTCCATACCGAAAACAATCTCGCTGCCGACATGGCTGTGGAAAAACATACATACGAATCCTCTGAGACCCATGAGTACCTGAAATCCCATGCGAAGCTGGTAATGCAAATTGAGTTGGTTGACCCACAAAACTTCTACCGTGTCGTACCTTGCCTCCATAGTACGGACCAGTAGATTCCTCCGATCTACGAGGCCTCAATGCCTTCCTGAACTCTCTCCATCTTCTCGTCTGTCCTCTCGCTCCCGGTACCACATGCTCTCTAACTGGTGAACGATCCCCACTACCTGTCGATACGAGGTATCCTACTCTACTCTTGAGCCCCGCTAAATTGAATATCATGCCTGAATCTCCCAAATGACTCTACGGACTCATCTCCCAGCTGAAGCAACCAAGCGAAGTGCATGTCTGGCCCACTCACTGAATCTAACGGCATGCTCCCATAGTGACATAGCGCCCTGACACAACTGCTCAAACTCCGCGTGCCGTACATCCCGAAAGAACTGAGGTGCAACCTTACTCAAGGCATCTCCGAAAACTGAATCCATGTTAGTGAAGCTAACTTGGTCAGGTGACCCCAACTCATAGGTTGTCTCTACTGATCAATCCACTACTTTGGACCTGAGACGTGACAAAAGAAATCCCGCTCATCTCCACATTACCCAAAGTATGATTAATATAGTGACACTCCTCTAGGAAACCCTGGGCACCATCTGCCGCCAATCCACTGAAAGATAGAAGGGTGGTACTTTATGTACCTCTACTATCCAAGGTATTCTTCCTCTGATGCTACTGTCCTAACCACGGGCTGAACTGAAACCACATGTCGTGCTGCCATAACAACTGGAACCTGACCAATATGACCTCGCTACTCTGGAGTGTAGACGGTGGGAGTCTGAACTCCTCCCCCTGATCTGTGAAGCAACTAGTGTACTAGAATCAACCCTGTCTGAGTCAATGTACTACTTATACTCAAAACTGCCCTTAGGTCTCCTGAAGTCCTGGGTAGCAACAGGCACCCCCAGCACCTGTTCCCCAACTAGAAATACTGGTGACTCCTCCACATCTGCTCTGGTAGGCATCTTAACTGTGGCACGTGCTCCTCGTTGGCCCCTGTCTGTGACCCTTGCGACACTTCCTTCGGGGTAACATTATCAGGAACTGTCGTTCGTGTCCTCACCATCGGTGAGAGAATGGAACGATTATTTCAAACTTCAAGATAAATGAACTCGCACGATAGGAATGAAGGAAGTGAAGTTCTCCTAATAGTTCTGTAGCCTCTTGAAGATAAGTACAGACGTCTCCGTACCGATCCGCAAGACTCTACCAAAATCGCTTATTACTCGTAGTACCTATGAAACTAGAGCTATGATACCAACTTGTGACGACCCCAATTCCCCTCCGTTGGGTATCGTGATGGCGCCTAGTCTTAGGGACTAGGTAAGCCTAACATTTAATGAATAACAACAATATTAAAAGAAGGCTAGCAGTCTCGATATAAAATCTCAATAGAATGTACAAACTTTCCCAAAACCGGTAGTACAAGTCATAAGCTCTACAAATCATCTACAACTTCAAAGTACAACTGTTTGGATGTAGATACAATAGTGTATGAATAATAAATACAAAGAAAGTGACTCTGACACCTGCGAACGCAGCAGCAGGTTACCGTGAGTCTCCTCGGCAATCATCCACACAGCTACGACAATATATACCTGGATCTGCACACAAAAATGTGCAGAAGTGTAGTATGAGCACACCACAGCGGTGCCCAGTAAGTATCAAGACTAACCTCGGTGGAGTAGTGACGAGGACTAGTCAAGACACCACTGGTCTACAAAATAGATAACATGAATATAGAAATGACCGGACGTTACATCTATCTAATACTTCTCAGGATAATCCACAACAATGACAATATAAAACGGAAGGAAATTATAGAAATCAATCACGAAACAACACAAAAATACATAGAAATATGGACAACAAAACAAGACGGATCGAAAGGAAACACAATACAATAGAGGACACCGATAGCTCAACTCCACGTTGGTTTGTTCACATCGGGCCTTAGCAATTAAAATCCATAACTAGTAAAAATCTTTAAACAACAGCTCATATGAAAAACTTTTGCATATAAAATCATTTTGGTATGAAAGAGTTTACTTTGAAAACATACTTTCTCTAAAAGTAGATATAAGTATAATTAATATCTAGGATTACGTATAACATAGTTTCTTTCAAACTACGAAGTTTTCCAAAGAGGCTTTCTCAATAAATGACTTCCAAATATCATTTTAGGCAAAACTAGTGCTTTTCAAATATACCTTCGATGTAAAAGTCATTAAAATATAATCATTTCAAAACCATTGCTTTTTCAATAATACTTTTCAGTAAATATCCCTTGATAAAAATCTCCTCAAGATTTATCCATCGGAACTCAGTCCGTCACTCAGAAATTTCCATACAGTACAGGAGGAATATCAAATCTGGCCAATAAACGTAGTAAATGTCAAACAAGAATGACGGAAATAATAATACATGAATATGGCACGGAATTTCCCTTCGTGCTAACATAACATAACATGGCACGGAATGTTCCCTCGTGCTAACATATCATAACATGGCACGAAATGTCCCCTCGTGCTAAATAACATAATCATGGCACGACATTATCTTTCGTGCTAAATATCATAAACATGTCACAACATTATCCATCGTGCTAAATATCATAAACATGGCACGGAATGTACCCTCGTGCTAAATATCCTAAACATGACAGGGCATTATCCTTCGTGCTAAATATCATAAACATGGCACGGAATGTTCCCTCGTTCTAAATATCATAAACATGGCAGGGCATTATCCTTCGTGCTAAATATGATAAACAACAGTTTGGAAAGGAAAAACCAACAATATGACCCATAAATCACCACATCCCGGCAAGGGAGTCAACAATACAACCAATACCATTAACAGCTTAACCAATAATAGAAACCACAACGTCCCGGCAAGGAAGTCAACAATACGAATGATATCATTCACAGCATAAACAGTTATAGGAACCATCACATCCCGGCAAGGGAGTCAACAATACAAACCATATCATTAACAGCATAAGCAGTAATAGGAACCATCACATCCCGGCAAGGGAGTCAACAATACAATCCATATCATTAACAGTATAAACAATAATAATAACCATAACATCCCGACAAGGGAAACAACTATAATTAGTCTCACCTAAATTGTTTACTTCATGGAATAACACTCAGCTTCACACCAAAGGCCCAATAATAGGAAACATCAAGGAAATACCAATAACATAAATGTCTAACAATTAGACTTAAGTAGAACTTAAGGGAATAGTCATATAAATCACAATGTAAGACTCACGGGCATGCTTGACTCCAACAAATAAATGTTCGAACTACGACTAGTCAACTATAAGGCTAGATGGCTCTAATTATAGTTAGTTAGGCAAGCTAGGAATAAAATATAGCATGATGATAAGAAGAGTAGAATACTCAGTTAAGTCAAGTAAAGTCAAATAGCCAACGAAGAATCCAAAAATAAGTAATTATAATTTAAACAGGAAGGAATGAAATTAGCAACCAAGGATTCAAGTGTAACAATTACAAATCATACACAATTAGCAACCGAGGATTCAAGTGTAACAATTACAAATCATACACAAGTAATATAAGAATCTACGAATCCTGAAAGGGCAATCTAATTGCAAATAAGAACAAGTACACACTCGTCACCTCGCATACTCGGACTACAATCAACAAGGAAGACTCAATCATAAGGGGTAGTTCCCCCACACAAGGTTAGGCAAGATACTTACCTCAAAGACGACAATCCGGTACTCAAAAATAGACTTCTCGGGTAGAAAGACCTCCGAACGGCTTAATATCAACTAAAAATAATTTCAAAATACACATAAAACGTATAAGGAACTATTCCGAATAATAAAGTTTTAATCTTTACAAAATCATAAAAATCGACCCAAAAGTCGACCCCCGGGCCCGCACCTTGGAACCCGACAAATTTTATAAATTCCGATTATCCATTCCGATACGAGTTCACCCAAACTAAATTTTTCCAATTCCGATAACATTTGGTCTTTCAAATCATGATTTTTTTCATTTTAGAAACTTTCTTTCAAAACCCATAATCCCCTCAACCCAAAACACAAATTAAATGATGGAAACAAGAATTAATTCATGAAATATAATTAATTCTAGTGGAAGAACATTTACCCATTCGATTTGTGTGAAAAGCCCTCAAGGAATCGCCCAAAATCGAGTTCTAGAAGTCAAAATATGTTAAAATGGTGAAACCCCCATTTTTGCAAACATATATTCTGCCCATGCTTTTAAAGCATTGCGATCGCGGGGATCGAGGCACGATCGTGTAGAAGGAAAATGAAACTGGCTTAAAATGCTCTACGCGATCGCGGAACAGCTTATGCGATCGTGTATAAGGAGTAAGTTAGCTTCTGCGATCGCGGACCAATAATTGCGATCGCATAGAAAAAGAAATGGCCACTGCCAAGATAACACTGTGCGATCACGAACGTGTGTATGCGATCGCATAGAGTGAAGTCTACAAGTTGTGCGATCGTGAAGTGAACAGTGCAATCGCGATTAAGGAAACTCCACTGGTCCATTTTTAAACTATGCGATCGCGGATTTGCCTATGCGATCGCATAGAAGGGGACACCAGATAGCAGAAACAACAGAGGAAAATGAGGGAAAATGGACCTGAACACTATCCGAAACACACCCGAGCCCTCAGGGCTCAAAACCAAATATACACATAACCTCAAAAACATCCTACGGACTTACTCGTGTAATCAAAACACCAAACTAACATCATAAACATCGAATTAAACCTCAAAATCAATGAAATTTCTCAAAACTTCTTTAAACATCAAATTTTGCATTTTTGACCCGAAACACGTCAAACTAAGTCCGTTTATTACCAAACTTCAGGGATAACACATATAAATCATATCGAACCTGTACCAGGCTCCGGAACCAAGATACGAGCCCGATACCACAGGTTTCACATCAAATTTGAGTTTTCAAAACCTTTATATTATTCAAAAAATAATTTTCCTTAAAAATTCATTTCTCGGGCTTGGGACCTTGGAATTTGATTCCGGGCATACGCCCAAGTCCCATATTTTCCTACGGACCCTCCGGGTCCTTCAAATCACGAGTCCGGGTCCGTTTACCAAAAACATTCACCGAAGTCAATTTTATTCAAATTTCTAATACAAAATTATCATTTTTATCAGTTTTTCACATAAAGTCTTCCCGGATACACGCTTGGGATGTGCACGCAAATCGAGGTGATATAGAAGGAGGTTTTCACAACCTCGGAACACAAAATTAGCTAGGAAATTATGGGATTACCTTTTGGGTCATCACAGGATTGTTGCAGTGCTTGCAACCCGATCCACATATATATAGCCATTAGGCTTATTGAAGCGTGTAACCTGATCCAAATATATATATATATATATATATATATATATATATATATATATATATATATATATATATCCCTGTTGGTTAATTTTGAGATATTATTTATGAAGTTTGTGAGAACTACCGTTTATTATTTNTAGCACGGTCCTGAGACCCCAATTCAGTTACCAATCTCTCTAGTTTCTCGGGCTCACAACACTCATGTTAAGCTGTCCTAATTAATTATAGGAGATGTGACAATATACGATAACAGATACTGAGATACGTCACATAATCATAAATCGGACTAAGTACACAACTAGAATTAAACAGATAACTCAACAGTAAAGGACAATCACTGTGGGTCCTAATAGTACCAGCGTATAGCCTAAACATGATTTCTAGCATAAATCACAGCTCAAATGATCTAACATATAGAGTACAACAAAAATGTTCAGATAAAATAGCTATGCAGTTCTAGGGAATCAACTAAATCATAATTTCTATGGTGCACGCATACACGCCCATCACCTAGTATGCGTTTCACCTCAACATCAATCACATAGCACATAATTCGGGATTTCATCCATCAGACTAAGGTTAGAAGTGTTACTTACATCAAACTATGTAAAACTCTACTCCAAGAAGCCCCTGTCTTGCAAAATGTCCTCGGAATGCCTCGAATCTAGCCACAATCAGTTCGATACAACCGACATGAGCTAAAGGAATCAATTCCATAAGAAAATACTAAGTTATTAAACAAAAGTTAAAACGTCAACTCAAAAGTGGCCCCGGACTTACATCTCGGAATCCAATAAAAGTTACAAAATCCGGAAGCCCATTCAACCACGAGTACAACATACCAAATTTACCAAAATCCGACGCCAAATCGGCACTCAAATCCCCAAATTAGGCTCTCCAAATCCCTAGGTTCTAACTTCCAAAATTACACCTCAAAAGCACACAAACTAGGTGGGAAATTCAATGGGGAAGCATAATTATTGAATAAATTTAACCACAAGTGACTTAACTCAAGAATCCCTTCGAAATCCCTCTCAAAAATCACCTAAACTCGAGCTTGAAATGTCCAAAATGATGAAAATCAAGGAACCTTGGTATTTTAAACACTGCCCAGTGCTTTCACACCTGCGAGCCAAATATCTGCACCTGCGGAATCACTTTTGCAATAGGAGTTCCGCTTTTGTGGAAGTCACTTAAGTCCACAAAGCCCACACTTGCGCTCCAAGTTCCGCACCTGCGGACGTGCTTCTGCGACCCTCAATCCGCTTCGGCAAAAACAATCAGCTCTCCAACTCTCTGCATTTGTGGAGCCTTGTTCGCACCTACGAGCTCCTAGATGTGGAAGACTCCTCGCGCCTGCATCACACCCTAGGCCAGCCCAGCCCAGCGCAGTCCAGCCCAACTCCGCACCTGCGCTACTCAGATGCACCTGCGGTATCGCACCTGCGGCCAATACCTTCTCCAGTGTGATCACACCAGAAAGCTCCCAGCTTCAGTAATGCTCTAAGTCTCATTTTTCATCCGTTAACCCCCCGGAATCCACCCGAGGCCCCCAGGACCTTAACCAAATATAGCAACAAGTCATAAAACACGACATGAACTTAGTCGAGCCTTCAAGCCTAATGAACTTTTAAACTTCTAACTTCCACATTCTTTGTCGAAACCTATCAAATCACGTCCGACTGAACTCAAATTTTGCACATAAGTCACAAATGACACATCGAACCTACTCCAACTCCAAAATCCCAATCAAGTCCGGTAACCACAAAGTCAACTCTCGGTTAAACTTCTAAATTTCCAACTTTCACCATTTCAAGCCTAATTCAACTACGGACCTCCAAATCACTATCAGGACATGCTTCTAAGTCCAAAATCATCCAACGGAGCTAACAGAACCATCAAAACTCCATTCTAGAGTTGTTTACACATAAGTCAACATCCGGTCAACCTTTTCAGCTTAAGCTTCCAACCTGGAGACTAAGTGTGTCAACTCATAATGAAACTTCTCCAAACCCAAACCAACTTCCCCAGAAAGTGACATAGAAACTATTAAGCATAAAATGAGCAGTAAATGTGGGAACAGAGCTACAACTCTCAAAATGACCGATCGGGTCATTACTGTAGTGACCCGAGCGGTCGTTTTGAGATCCAGCGCGTTGTTCAGCAGTTGGGAGTGATGAACAACTTCATTTTGTGTATTGTGACTTGTGTGCATGGTCAGAGTTGAAATTCAGGAGGTTCGGAGTTAAATTGAAAAAAAAATTCTCATTTCAGAAGCCTTAAGTTGAAGAAATTGAGTAAGACTGAAATTTTGAGTAAACGACCTTGAAATCAGGATCCGAAGGTTCCAACAGGTTCGTAGTATGATTTTGGACTAGGAGGTATGTCCGGATCGGGATTTGGATAACTCGAGAGTGTTTCGGTGTATATTGTGGAAGTCAGCATTTTTGAAGAAATTTCCTAAGTTTGGCTTGAAGCGCATTTCAATGATATTGATGTTGGTTTGGGATTCTAAGTCTGGGAATAGCTTCATATGGTGATTCTGGAGTTGGGAGCACGATCAAAAGTTAATTCGGATGTCCGGAGGTCATTTTGAAGTCATTTGGCTAAAGATAGAAATTTGAAGGTTTTTGAGAAGTTTGACCGAGAGTTTGACTTTTTTGCTATCAGGGTCGGATTCCAATTCCGAAAGTTGGAGCAGGTCTATAATGTCGAATATGACTTGTATGAAAAATTTGGATTCAATCGGACATGATTTGATAGGTTTCGGCATCGGATGTAAAAGTTTGAAATTTCAAAGTTCATAAAGTTTGAATTGGAGCGCGATTCATGATTTCGACGTTGGTTGATGTGATTTGAGGCCTCGAGAGAGTTCGTATCATGTTTTGGGACATGTTGTTATAATTGTTTAAGGTCCCGAGGGCCTCGGGTGGATTTCGGAATGTTAACGCAATGAATTCCGAAAAAGAAAAAGAAGGAAAAATTGCAGAAATTTCTGCTGCACTTTTGGACAGCAATTTATGCATCGACGAGCTAACTTTGGAAGCATATATAAAATAATCTATAAGTAATATGAAGATTTACAAAACATGAAAGTTGTAGATCGTGAAGTCTAGTTTTAATAAAATAAAACCATTTGTCATTTGAAGTTTTTTGCAAAAGTTATGACCGACTGAAGATGGCTGGTGGAGCAGTTTCGCCAGAATTTTCTGATGCATGGAGCCGACTTTAGAAGCTCATATCTCGGGATATATAAAGAGTTATATGGTGTACAACCTATCAAATTAAATATCTCCAAGTCTAGTTTCTAAATCTTTAAACTGTTTGTTAATTGGATATTTCTACAAGAAGTTATGGGTGTTTCAACAGAAGGTGTTCAACAAGGGAAAATTGTACTAATGTACAACTTGCACAGCGCAAGTACAAGGTACAACTCGATGAAGCATGGGCAGATTCTTTAAACACGAATTTTGGCCTTTTCTTTCATTTGGCTTGGATGATTTTGGAGAGCATTTCAAGGGGGATTTCATCAAGCATCAAAGGTAAGTTGTTTCTACTTATTTCCAAGTTAAATACAAGATTTATTACATAGATTTGATATGAGAAATAGGGAAAAATGTGGGGAAATTGCAAGGAAACTTAGAATTGATGAAAATTGGATTTTGCCACGAATTTGAGCATAAAATTAGGAGTAAATTATATATTTAAGCTAGTAAAGCTATGGGTAAAGTTTATCTTCGAGAAATCTCGGAATTCAGGCACGTGGGCCCGAGGGCATTTTGGTCATTTCACTAAGCGGAGTTGGGAAATTATATAATCTAAATTTTTAGAAAACAATTGAGTATATTTTCGTTGGTTTATCATCATTTGGGTAGTTTTGGAGCGTTGTGCATCGATTGGAGTCGTCAGGAAGGCTTGGAGGTCGTTTATAGAATTTCGGAGCGATGTAAGTCTCCTTTCTAACTTTGTGAGGAGGAATCATCCCCTTAGGTGAATTAATTAAGTATATGATATTATCTTCGGGGGATACGTACGCACGAGGTGACGGGAGTCTGTGCGTAGCTACTATTATGCCATGTCCGGGTAGCCTAGGACCAACTAGCATGCTTTATGTGTGTGCCTATAACCCTACCTGTGATGTTAACCTGTTGTTATGACCGAAACATAATTGAATATTTAAAAGAAAGCTAGAGTTCATATTGTTAAATCATTCTAAAAAGAGAATTATTTCCGCTGTGAATATATGTATACCTGGACTGGATTGTATCATGGAGTATCACTACATTTGACAAATGAGTTTCAAAAACAAAATTTCAAAACCTATATTTCATGTTTCTTTTAATAAAGATTTTACCACTTTCTTGAGAAAAATTTGTTTTCTTGATAAAACACGGATTTATTATGGGGGTATGTGTAACTTTGGGTGCCTGAGTCGCATGTATGATTCGCGAGCAGGATGACCCTGTAATTGTGTGTATTCATATGAGCACCTGAGTCGCATGTATGATTCGCGAGCAGTCTAGACTTATTATTTTAATCGCGTCGCATGATGGATTCGCGAGCGGGGCAGATAGATGCATCTATGGTTCGAGTCGTTCGACCCTCGGCAATGCACAGTTTATGTTTATGTTGGTTCGAGCCGAACGACCCTCGGTGTTGCTTGCGCATAATATTTGTTGCGTAGTTGCTGTGATATTTGCCTGATTACTGGCCTGAAATGTTAATTTTGTCAATTGAAATGCCAAAGATTTAAAGTTATAAAAAAGACTTTTTGGAAGAAGTTGTTCCTTTCGTTGATTTAATATTATTTGATTATATCACCATATTAATTAATCGTGAATATGATAAAGATATAAAGTGTTAAATGTGAACGAAATTGAAGGATGTTTGAATCCTGTTTTATAAACTGCCTATGATAAAAACCATGCTTAGTGCCACTCTTAAACATTTTAAATGGACCTTTAGTAAGTGTCTAAATTGACCTCTCGTCACTACCTCTATGAGGTTAGGCGGGCGACTTACTGAGTACACGTTATTTTTGTACTCATACTACACTTGTAGTGCATCTTATTATACATGTACTTTCATAGTTAATTTGGAGGATTCGGAGACTTAGGCGAGCTGCATCATCCGGAGGCGACCGCAGCTGATAGAGTCTCCTTCATACTGTATTTATTCATTTTGAATTTCCTTGTCCAGTTGTATTTCAGACAGGCTTTGTAATGATTGTATAAATTCATAGAAATTGCTCATGTACTTGTGACACCGGGTTCTGGGATATGTATTGGGATAAGTGTTTAACTGAAATCTTTAGATCATTGTTTCTAAATAAAAAAATTTTAGTTGATGTCGTATTTAATTCAAAAAAATGTACTTATTTGATTATGAAATGCAAGAAAAGGTAACGGTTTCGAAAATGCTAAACCATGAATGTATTTTAACTAATTAAGGATTTGGCTTGCCTGACAGTGGTGTCCGGCGCCATCAAAACCTATGGATTTTGGGTCATGACAGTTACATTAAGACCTCAAAAGCTTCAAGCTCAAAGCAGCGGTAGTACTCGAAATGAAAAAAGAAAATAGTAAGGAACCCTAGTTTTTTTTTAATCTCAGAATTACTCTTAGACTATTGTGTAGATGTTTTTTAGATTTAGGTCATTTGTTGGTGAGAACATTAAAGAGCTCTATTTATAGTGTCAATTTAAGGCTCTTAGGGTCTCATAGATTCAAATAAGTGGTGGAAAGTGACGCAAGGTCGATGATGATAGCAAATCGAGGGAAAAATCTCAAAGACAGAGGGGGATTACTGATAGGTTTTTACCTGAGTGGAGAGCAGTTGACCACTGAAGGAAAACCCATTGGATAAAACCCCAAAACCTAGTGGTCACTACGTTTGACCTCTAGGTACAGAATATTCATGATGAGCGAAACGTGCACATGCATGCTCCGATTTAGTAGAGTGTGTGGAGAAACCATATGAAATGAAAGTTCATCATTATGTCTATGGTTTCAAATTGGGGTTTTTGAATTTAAACGACAAGAATGGGAACTGGGCTCACTACTTCATCTCCTAGGGACGAATTCGCAAGTTGATTTGAAAGAAAGAAGGAATGGTGTTTCGACCTCACTGGATGTGTCTAATCTCTCGGATTTTGAGAGAAAAAAGGTGAAACTAGCGGGATTCGGGGATGGAGGGATAGGGAAGGACGATTTTGTGAAGGTCTTGTGACCTTGCACCGATTTGTGAAAGTTTTCTCTAATTGACGGGTTGGAAGGGTGAGAGAAATGAGATAGAAAGGGGAAATGAAGGCTCTTGGTCGTTGTAGAATGATTTGGGTATCAAGGGGATAGAGTTGGTCTTTAGGATTAAAGATGAGATATGGAAGGGGAGCTGTTGGATCTGTTGATCAATGGCTCCGATTATTTGGTAATTGAATTTTTTAGAAATGATTTAAGTGGAAAAATCAGTGGCCATTAGATTAAAAGACTTTGGATGGTTGAGGTTAGGTCGAGGGTATTTAGATCAAAAGAAAAAAATCAGAGAATAAACGTGAGTCGTTGATTAGATGGATCAATGGCTCAGATGCATTGCATTTCTTGTGTCAATGGTGATAGGGGTGATATGGCATGCCGTGATTGGTGCAAAAAGGGTGTCATAGATCGCCAACAGGGAAAGATATGGGTGTTTGGGTTGGGTATATCCGGATTGGTCTTGGTTATTTGGGCCAAAATAATTTGAAGAATGTTCACTTTGCCTTTGGTTTGAGAATTGCAATTGTGGCCTTTTGTCTTTTAACCCCTTTTGAATTTAATTTAAATAAACTTAACAATTTTCAAAAAATGTGGTAAAACTATAATTATATATATACTACTAGTTATTTTAATCAACTATTTATAAAACACTTTATTTTCCTAAATTAAAACACTAATTCGAAATATCAACATAATAGCCTAATTAAATAGAAATTAAAGAGTAATTTATCAAATTAATAATAGAACCTATATAAGGATTATTTTAATAATAGTAAATATATTTGTAATTACATAATGTTAATACTATGTGATTAATTTAAACTACAACACTAATTAAAAATACCAACATAATAGCCTAATTAAATAGTAATTAATCAAATTAATTATAGAACCTATATAAGTATTTTTTTAATAATAGTAAATATATTTGTAATTACATAATGTTAATACTATGTGATGAATTTTAAAAATTAATACTTAATTAATTTGTAAAAATAAGTATTTCTTCTAGAAAATACTTTCAAAATATTTATTGTAAATTATCAAGTAAAAATAAATTAATTTAAAAAGGGAGGGTCAAAATTGGCCGTCAACAGCATGGTAAGGTTGTCGCTTATGCTTCTAGACAACTAAGAAAGCACTAGAAGAGTTACCCGACCCATGATTTAGAGTTAGCCGACGTGATTCATGCACTAAAGATGTGGAGGCACTATTTGTATGGCATATACTTTGATATCTATACTGATCATAAGAGCCTTTAGTATATCTTCAAGCAAAAGGAATTGAATTTACATTAGAGGCAATGGTTGGAGCTACTTAATTTTTATACCATCTTGGGAAGGCAAATGTAGTAGCTGACGCCCTCAGTGTCACGACCCAAAACCAAACGTCGTGATGGTGCCTATCGTGGAACTAGGAAAGCCACTACTCATCCATCTCAACACAGTAAAATCTTTCAAAATATAAGACGGAAGCAGTTAATATTTAAGAAAAACCTTTTTGAAACAGAAATAAATCTGTAACACAATACAATCTATACCAAAATTGCGGTGTCACCGAGTACATGAGCATCTATACCGGAATACAGTCTATTACAAAGTCTAAGAAATATGAACTGAAATACAAATAAAGATAGGGATGGAGAGTCAAGGCCTGCGAATTCCATGTAGCTACCTTGATAGTCTCCCGAGATCCTGTCTCCTCAATTAGCAGCCGCCATGACCGGAATCACCTAGATCTGCAAACGAGGTGCAAGGTGTAGCATGAGTACAACCAACTCCCCAAGTAACAAATCCAACCTTTGGACTGAAAGGTAGTGACAAACTTAACCGGCACAGTTCAATATAGAAATAACAGTGTAGAAACTTAAGCACGCTTTCAAGTTCATTAGATAGCTCAAAATAGTAAAATAGGTCAAATCTGAATGATATAAAGAATATAACTCTTCTACTTCTACATGCCAATGCACATATTGTATGTGATGCACCATGTTGGCAGCCTTATGTGCTCACACTCTCAAATTCTCAATCACTCGGTACTGTATGTGGCCCATACGGCCCAGGGAAGATCCATCTCGGAATATATACATCACTGTATATCAGTCACCCAGTACCGAGTAGGGCCAATCCAGCCCGTGGAGAAGATCCATCTCCAGGTATATAATGCTTCGGACAAGATCCATGTCCAGGGAAGATCCATCTCGGAATATATACATCACTGTATATCAGTCACCCAGTACCGAGTAGGGCCAATCCAGCCCGTGGAGAAGATCCATCTCCAGGTATATAATGCTTCGGACAAGATCCATGTCCAGGGAAGATCCATCCCTTAATAATATCAACCGCGGTCACTGGGGGTATGTGCAGACTCCGGAGGGGATCCTTCAGCCCAAACACTATCATAAATCAGTATAACCGCTACGACGTACAGCCCGATCCCATAAATGTCACTCATAATTAAGCTCTCGGCCTCACTCAGTCATTAATCTCTCTAGTCTCTCTCACGGCATCACAATGTCATGAAACTAGTCTGAACATGATGATATGATGTATCAATAAATAACAACAGAGACTGGGATATGATATGAAATGAATGAATATGACTGAGTACGAAATATCAATGAAATCAGTAAGTCAACATCAATAAATTACCACTATGGGTCCCAACAATACCAACATATAGCCTAAACATGATCTCTAGCATGATTGACAGCTCAATTACTTTATCACATGATGAAAACACAGATATCAACAAGATAGAACAACTATACAGTGCCATGGAATCGACCAGGTCACAATTCTCATGGTGTACGCTCGCAAGACCATCACTTGGCATGTGTGTCACCTCAATACCAATCACATAACACCTAATTCATTTTGAACCCTAAGAACCAAGTTTGAAAGTGTTACTTACATCAATCCGGGCAAAAGTCTACTCCAACATGCCTTTGCCTCTCAAATCGGTCTCCAAACATCCTGAATCTAGCCATAAGCAGTACAATACAACCAGTAGAGGCTAAAGGAATCAATTCCACAAGAAAAAAGTCATGAAACTTGAAAGAACATTCACTCACGAGTTTAACCATACCAAATTTATCAACATCAAACATCAAATGGTCACTCAAATCCCCAAAATTAACTCTCCAAATCCCTAGCCTCAAACAACATCAAAAACACAAATTGCACATGAATCCAAGCCTAATGAACTTTGAAATTTCCAAATTCTACAAACGACGTCAAAACCTATCAAATCATGTCTGATTGACCTCAAATGTTGCACACAAGTCACAAATGACCCCACGAACCTACTCCAACTTCCGAAAATCGAACTCGACCTCGATATTAAAGAGTCTACTCCCGGTCAAACTTTTCAAAATTTCAACTTTTGCCATTTCAATCCTATTTCTACTACGGACCTCCAAATCACAATCCGGGCGTGCTCCTAAGTCTAGAATCACCTAACGGAGCTAAAAGAACTATAAAAATTCAAATCTGAGGTCGTTTACCAATAGGGTGCCTCACCTAACCTTGCGTACCAACTTGCCACAGAATCCTCGACTAAGGGACTCTGACCTTATAATTTCATACTTAGGCCATGGCGCCACAATGCAAGACAAATTGTGAAGAAAAATATAAAACTGAACGGAAACTAATTATAACTAAACATAAATATAAAGCTGGGTTGATAAGGCCGTGATAACTACTACAGCTGACAAACCAACAAAATATACATATAAGGCCTACAAGCCCAACATACTGCACTAAGTGTGTCACGACCCGATATCCCACCTTCGGGCTGTGATGGCATCTAACGTTGAACCCATAAGAGAAGCCAACATGACTGGTTATTATGATTTATTCCTTTGTTATTTAGCATTTAAAAAGTGATATACAAGAACAAATAGAAATAAGAATGCGGAAGATAAGAAATTCAACAACTTAAATAATAAATCTTACAAAATTTCCTTAAACATACCCCCAGAACTGGTGTCACAATTTCATGGACAGTCTAAGATTTACTAAAAACATGAATGTGAAATAAACAAGTGTAGTTGTCTAGAAATACAAGATAAGACAGAAGGAAAGAAATAGATGGTAACGCCAAGGCCTGCGGATGCCTGTAGGACTACCTCCGTGTCGCCGTGGACTGAAGGATACTCCCTCGCTCAATGTCCACTAGGTCCGGCTCCGTAATCTGCACAACATAAAGAAGTGCAGGTGTAGCATCAGTACAACCGACCCCATGTACTGTTTAAGTGCCGAGCCTAACCTCGGCAAAGTAGTGACGAGGCTAGGACACGACAAATAATATCACCTGTGCAGTTTGAATAAAATATAATAGGATATAACCACAAGAAATATACAATAAGTACAATAATGGGGAAATATGCTGGGGGAAAAGGGATAGCAAATACTGAAATGACAAAACGAAGCAACAGTCCAAATATCCGAAAATAATAACGGGAATTGACAACACGAATTAAAATAGTGAAGAGAAACGGCACCCCCTCGTGCATAACAATATAAAATATGGCATGGAATGTCCCCTCGTGCATAAAAAACGTAAACATGGCACGGAATGCCCCCTAATGCAATAAACATCACAATCATGACACAGAATGTCCCCTCGTGCATATATGTATCATCAACATGACACGGAATGTCCCCTCGTGCATAAACAACATAAACATGGCACGAAATGTCCCCTCGTGCATAAAACATCACAATCACGGCACGGAATGTCCCCTCATGCATAAACAACATAAACATGGCACGGAATCTCCCCTCGTGCAAAACATCATACAACATGCATGGAATACTCCCTCGTGCATAATAACATAAAACAACAGTTAGCATGAAAATCAACAAATAAGAAACCTTAAATGCATAGAATAAGCAACAAGAATAATACCGCCCCGGCAAGGGACAAAACTATAACCAATCCTACACATTTGTATAATGCAACATAATGTTCCTCAACCGATCAACTACTCAACAATACCCAAATCTAAGAATTTCCACCAAATGAATGGCTATCAAATGGATATTAAACCCATAAACATAGTAGAAACCAATAATATCATATAATTGCAACTTTTCGACTCACGGTCATGCTTGACAACAACATATAGGTACTCGTCACCTCACCTATACATTGAACATGGAATAAACACGTAGCAATTAGGACTCCGTACCTATTCCCTCAAGCTAAGGTTAGGCCAAACACTTAGCTCGGCTCCAAGAATGCAAATCAAGCCTCTACCACCGCTTTTCCTCCCGAATCCAACTCCGAAACAATCGTATCTAGACATATTCAACTCAATAATATCAATAATAATTCAACAATTCAATTCCTAATCCTAATTATAAATTTCCAAACATTCTTCCAAAATTTCCAAAATTCGACCCCGGGCCCGCTTGGTCTAAACACGAGGTTCGGACCAAAACCCGATCACTCATTCCCCCACGAGCCTGAATAGACAATTTGTTTTGAAATCCGACCCCAAAACGAGGTCAAATTCCCAAAATTTCAAAAAGCCCTAACTCTACCCAAAACCCCAATTTTCTACCTTTAATTCCATATTTTTAGGCCTATAATCTAATAGATGTTGATGAAAATGGAAGAGAACAAGTTAAAGATCACTTACCTAAGAGATTATGGTGAGGAAATGCTTCAAAAATTGCCTAAGAGCTTTGGAGAAGAAGGGGTTTATGAAAAAATGGTGGAATCCCGTGTAAGTGTTCTGTTTTTTATCTTTAAAATGATTGGGCGGAATTGGTCTATGCGATCGCGAATGAAGGATTGCGATCGCATAGTGGAATGGGTTTTGAGGCACATCGATCGCAAAGGGGAACCTGCGATTGCACAGGTTTAGTGACCCCACCCTATGCGATCGCGAACAAGGGTATGAGGTCGCACAGGGTATCTACCCAGCCCCCCCCCCCCAACTGTCCTATACCCATATTCTATCGCGGGCAGGACTATGTGATCACATAGAGTACCAGAATTCCACCTCTCACACTACACTGTGCGATCGCGGGAGGACCTATGCGATCACATAGTGTTAGACACCAGACACCAGCAGAAACATTTTTACACCAAAATTTTCTATGTTTTTGCACTACAACACCTACCGGAAACTCACCCGAGCCCTCGGGGTTCAAAATCAAATATGCACACAGCCTCAAAAACATCCTACAGACTTATTCAAGTAATCAAAACCCCAAAACAACATCATAAACATCGAATTAGACCTCAAAATCAATGAAATTCTCTTAAACTTCTAAATTTTCCATTTTCGATCCGAATCACGTCAAACTAAGTCCGTTTCCCACCAAATTTCAAAAATAACACATATAAAACATATTGAACCTGTTCCGGGCTCCGGAACCATAATACAGGCCCGATAACACAGGTTTCACATCAATTCTTATTTTCAAAAACTTTTATATTTGTCAGAAAACAATTTTCTTTAAAAATTTATTTCTCAGACTTGGGACCTCAGAATTCAATTCCGGGCATGCACCCAAGTCCCATATTTTCCTACGGACCCTCTCATACCGTCAAATCACGGATCCGGGTCCGTTTACCAAAAATGTTGATCAAAGACAACTTTATTCAAATTTCAACACAAAAATATTATTTTTATCAATTTTTCACATAACGGCTCCCCGGCTATACGCCCGGGTTGCACACGCAAATCGAGGTGAGATATAAGGAGGTTTTCATGGGCTCGGAACACAGATTTAGCTAAAATTACACAGGATGACCTTTTGGATCATCACAATCTCCACCTCTAAACCAATCGTTCGTCCTCGAACGGATATAGAAAGGTACCTGAATCGGGGAAGAGATGGGGATATCGGCTCTGCATATCGGACTCGGACTCCCAGGTAGCTGTCTCAATAGGCTGACCTCTCCACTGAACACGAACCGAAGGATAACTCTTTGATCTCAACTGACGAACCTGTCGAGCTAATATGGCTACCGGCTCCTCCTCATAAGTCAAATCCTTGTCCAACTGAACACCGTTGAAGTCAAGTACATTAGAGGGGTCGGAAATATACCTCCGAAGCACAGATACATGAAACACTGGGTGTAAGGTTGATAGACTAGGTGCCAAAGCAAGTCTGTAGGCCACCTCTCCCACCTTGTTCAGAATCTCAAATGGACCAATGAACCTAGGGCTCAACTTCCCTTCTTTCTGAACCTCATCACGCCCTTCATGGGCGACACCCGAAGAAATACCCGGTCTCCAATCATGAATTCCAAATAACGAACTCTGCGATCCACATAACTCTTCTGCCTGGACTGAGTTGTACGAAGTCTATCCTGAATAATCTTCACTTTAACCAAGGCATCCTGGACTAACTCTGAACCCAACAATCTAGCCTCTCCCGGCTTGAACCACCCAACTGGCGACCGACACCGCCTACCATACAACGCCTCATACGGAGCCATCTGAATGCCATCTAAATGAACCTCCAAAATCAATGACACAAGATCGCAACATATCCTCCAAAATCTGAATAGTACGCTCGGACTAACCATTCGTCTGAGGATGAAATGCGGTGCTCATCTCAACCCGTGTGCCCAACTCAAGCTGAAATACTCTCCAAAAATGGGAGGTATACTGAGTACCTCGGTCAGAAATAATAGACACGGGAACACCATGCAAGCGAACAATCACCCTGATGTAGATTTTTGCCAACTTCTTTGAAGAATACGAAACTGATACAGGAATGAAGTGTGCTGACTTGGTCACCCTATCCACAATGACCCACATCGCATCAAACATCATTTGAGTCTGTGGGAGTCAACCTATGAAATCCATGGTGATACGCTCCCCCTTCCACTCGGGAAGCTCAATCTGTTGCATCAAACCACCGAGACTCTGGTGCTCGTACTTAACCTACTGACAGTTCAAGCACCTAGCTACATATGCTACAATATCCTTCTTCATCTTCCGCTACCAATAATGTTGCCGCAAGTCCTGGTACATATTTGCGACACCCGGATGAATGGAATACCGGAAACTATGGGCCTCCTGCAATATCAACTCACGAATACCATCAACATGGGGTACACAAGTATGATCCTGCATCCTCAAAACTCCCTCATCATCAACTGTGACATGTTTGGCACCTCCGTGCCGGACCGTATCTCTAAGAACACATAAATGATGATCATCATACTGCCTAGCCCGGATACAATCATACAATGAAGAACGGGCCACAGTATGGGCCAAAACACCGTCAGTCTCAGAAACCTCCAATCTCATGAACCGGTTGGCCAAATCCTGAACATATAAAGCAAGCGGTCGCTCTCTGACTGATAAATAAGCAAGACTACCCATACTGGTTGACTTCCGGCTCAAGGCATCGGCCACCACATTGGCCTTCCCCGGATGATATAAGATGGTAATGTCATAGTCCTTCAACAACTCGAACCATCTCCTCTGCCTCATATTCAACTCTTTCTGCTTGAACAAATACTGCAAACTCTTATGATCCGTGAACACCTCACATGGCACCCCATACAGATAATGCCTCCAAATCTTCAATGTGTGAACAATAGCTTCTAACTCTAAATGAACTGGATAGTTTTTCTCATGAACCTTCAACTGACGAGAAACATAGGCTATAACCTTGACACCCTGCATCAACACTACCCCAAGTCCCACCCGTGAAGCATCACAATACACGGTATATGGTCCAGAACCTGTGGACAAAACTAACACCGGTGTGGTGGTCAAGGCTGTCTTGAGCTTCTGAAAGCTCGCCTCACACTCATCGGACCACCTGAACTGGGCACCCTTCTGAGTCAATTTGGTCATCGGGGCTGCAATAGATGGAAATCCCTCCACAAACCGGCGATAATAGCCTGCTAAGCCCAAGAAACTCCGAATCTCTATAGCTGAAGTGAGCCTAAGCCAATCTCTGACTGCTGAAATCTTCTTGGGATCCACCTGAATACCCTCTGATGATACCACATGGCCTAGAAATGCAATCGAACTCAACCAGAACTCACACTTGGAAAATTTGGCATATAACTGACTATCCTTCAGAGTCTGGAGGACGACTCGAAGGTGTTGCTCATGCTCCTCTCGGCTACAGGAGTAAATCAAAATATCATCATTGAAGACTATCACAAATGAGTCCAAATAGGGCCTGAACACCTGGGTCATCAGTTGCATGAGATGTTATTAATGATATGTAATTGAATTGTATAGATTTGGGCCATTTGGAGTCGGATACTCGTGGAAAACGTGTGGTTTCAAGTTGATTTTGAGCCGGTTCGAGGTAAGTGGCTTGTCTAACCTTGTGGGGGGACCTTTCCCCTTAGGATGTGATACTTGGTAATTGAATGCCTCGTACGTGAGGTGACGAACGCGTACTTGTGCTAATTGTTGAAAATTCGGTTTCACTTTAAATATTTAGACTGAATTTCTTTCTTACCTGTTTTATTTTAATTGCGACCATAGTCTATGTCAGCTTAGAAAAATCATGCCTAGTTGCCCTAAGTTGCCTATTTGCTTAAATTGCTTTAATTGTACTACGTGAAGCATGTTAGGCTAGAATTACTGGTTGCCTTGTATTTTATGCGCTCTAATTCTGAACATCTTCTTGTTGTGGAAGCATATTTACTTTGGGACTACAGGATGGTAACCCGGGAGATCCCCCTGCATATTTACTTTGGGAATACGGGATGGTATCCCGGGAGATCCCCCTGCATATGTACTTTGGGACTACGGGATGGTATCCCGGGAGATCCCCCTGCATATTTACTTTGGGACTACGGGACGGTATCCCGGGAGATCCCCCTGCATATTTACTTTGGGACTACGGGACGGTGTCCCGGGAGATCCCCCTACATATTTACTTTGGGACTATAGGACGGTATCCTGGGAGATTCCCCTGCATATTTACTTTGGGACTACGGGACGGTATCCCAAGAGATCCCCTTGCATATTTACTTTGGGACTACGGGACGGTATCCCGGGAGATCCCCTTGCATATTTACTTTTGGACTACGGGATGGTATCCCGGGATATCCCCCTGCATATTTACTTTGGGACTACGGGACGGTATCCCGGGAGATCCCCCTGCATATTTACTTTGGGACTACGGGACGGTATCCCGGGAGATCCCCCTGCATATTTACTTTGGGACTACGGGACGGTATCCCGGGAGATCCCCCTGCATATTTACTTTGGGACTACGGGACGGTATCCCGGGAGATCCCCCTGCATATTTACTTTGGGACTACGGGATGGTATCCTAGGAGATCCCCCTGCATATTTACTTTGGGACTACGGGATGGTATCCCGGGAGATCCCCCTGCATATTTACTTTGGGACTACGGGACGGTATCCCGGGAGATCCCCCTGCATATTTACTTTGGGACTACAGGACGGTATCCCGGGAGATCCTTCGGATACACATATGATGGACTACGGGACGGTATCCTGGGATATCCACTGGACAGTTGAGAAAAGGACTACGAGACGGTATCCCGGGAGATCCTTCGGATATACATATGATGGACTACGGGACGATATCCCGGGAGATCCATTGGACAGTTGAGAAAAGGACTACAAGACGGTATCCTGGGAGATCCTCATTGTTACCATTGTTATTATGTTGTACATATTTTGTGTTTACTTTGTTCTTGTGTTTTTGTTATTGCCTTGTTTGACCAGTCTTATTTCACTGCTGTAATTATTATTACCACCTGTTTTCATGCTGTAAATTCCTATTATATTGTTTGAGCTCAGTGGGGCCCTGACCTTCCTCGTCACTACCCGACCGAGGTTAGGCTTGGCACTTACTGAGTACCGCTGTGGTGTATTCATGCCCTTTCCTGTGCATGTTTTCCATGTGCAGATCCAGGTACCTCCACCTAGGTGCACTATCCCCGAGGTTGAGAGATATAGCAAAGACTTCGAGGTATATCTGCCGCGTCCGCAGACCAGGAGTCTCTATCTTATTCCACATTTTTTTGTGAAAAGTTTATCCTTCCTTACAGTTGTATAGATATTCTGGAGTTAGAGCAGTGTATTATATTCTGTTAGCCTGTGATTCCCGTGAGTTTTCGGGTTTTGGGGTGATGATGTAGACTTCCGTATTTGTTTTGGGTTGTATATTCCAAGTGGCATATTTATAAAGTCTTCATTTTAGATTGTTCAACTTTCTTTTACTTAATTAATTTCGCAAGTTATCTTGATATTCCGCTTTGCTAGGCATTCCTAGTTATAGGAACTAGGTGCCGTCACGCCATGTTCACGGAGGGCGAACTGGGGTCGTGACAAGTTGGTATCAGTGCTCTAGGTTCATAGGAGTCACGGAACACAGGCCAGTTTATTAGAGTCTCGCTGATCGGTACGGAGACGTTTGTACTTATCTACGAGAGGCTATGTAACTGTTTAGGAGAAATGTTCACTTCCTTGATTTCCTTGTCGTGAAATATCTTTTGACATCAATTCTAAATCTCTATTTTCTATTCTCTCATAGATGGTGAGGACCCGTGCTACTCGGGACGATCAGGCACCCGTGCCCCCTATAGCAGCCGTCAAAGGCCGGGCCGGGGTAGAGACCGAGGACGCGCACGTGGTGCAGCGAGAGAACCTGCACGAGCTGCCATCGAGGTACCACCAGCAGATCCAGTCGAGTTACATACACCTGCCACGCCTACTGCCACTATTACTCCAGCTCTTCAGGAGACATTAACTCAGTTCATGTCCATGTACACCACTCTGGCTCAGGCGGGGTTGCTTCCCTTTGCTGCAGCCACATCTCAGGCCGGGGAAGGAGCACAGACTCCCGCTGCCCGCACTCCTGAGCAGCGAGTGCCTGTGGAATAGGTCCCAGAGATCATTCATGTACCTCCTGTAGTTCCAATTCAGTCTGAGGAAGGTTCAGCTGCTTCAGAGGACGAGCAGCGGAGACTTGAGAGGTTCAAGAAGTATGACCCTCCGGTATTCAGTGGACTAGCATCAGATGGTGCCTTGGGATTTCTAGAGGAGTGTCATCGTATTCTTCGCACTATGGGCATATGCCGGATCTAGTGGGGTTTCCTTTACTATCCTCCAGCTTCACGGAGCCGCCTATGATTGGTGGCGGACCTATGAGTTAGACAGTCCAGACGAGGCTGCTTCACTGACCTGGACCCAGTTCTTAGATATGTTCCTGAGAGAGTTTGTTCCTCAGAGCCTCAGGGACGCATGGCATGCAGAGTTTGAGCATTTGCGTCAGGGTGCTATGACAGTTTTAGAGTACGATATCCGTTACACCAAGTTGGCTAGGCATGCACTGGCTTTGGTTGCTACTGTCCGCGAGAGGGTTCGCCAGTTCATTGAGGGTCTTGTTCCACCCATCAGATCTAGCATGGCTCGAGATTTGGAGATGGACATTCCTTATCAGTAGGTAGTGAGCATTTCTAGGAGGATCGAGGGTATGCTCGCTAGGGAGTGAGAGGAGAGAGAGGCCAAGAGGTCTCGAGAGTCGGGCCATTATTCTGGTGCCCGTATCCCAGCAGCAGGTCGACATGGTAGGGGTTATATGAGCCTCCCCGTTCATTCAGCTCTTCCAGCAGCCAGCAGTACCCCAGCTCCACCCAGGCCTCAGGAGCCTTACTATGCACCTTCAGTTTCTAGCGCGCCTCCTGTGCGTGGTGCTTTCAGAGGTCAGTCTAGCAGACCTGGCCCTAGCCAGTCACAACCACCATGTCCTCCCAGAGCTTGTTTCGAGTGTGGTGATACATGCCATGTGGTTAGGGACTGCCCCAGACTTATTAGGGGTGCATCTTCATAGACTTTTAAGCCACAACGTGCTCAGCAGGGTTCTCAGACCATGATCACATCTCCAGCTGCTACCCCACCTGCCCAGCCAGCTAGAGGTGGAGGTCGGGGAGGTAGAGGTCACCGTTGAGGGGGAGGCCAGGCCAGATATTATGCTATTCGTGCTCGTACCGAGGTTGTTGCCTCCGATTCTGTCATCACAGGTATTATACTTGTTTGTCACAGCGATGCATCGATTCAATTCGATCCAGGCTCCATGTATTCTTATGTGTCTTCTTATTTTGCTCCGTATTTGGGTAGGGCCCGAGATTCTTTGGGTTCTCCTATTTATGTTTATATTCCTATGGGAGATTTTCTTGTTGTGGACCGCATTTATCAGTCGTGTTTGGTTACTATTCGTGGTTTTGAGACCAGTGCGGATTTATTATTACTCGATATGGTGGATTTCGATATTATCTTGGGCATGGACTGGTTGTCGCCCCAGTATGCTATTCTTGATTGTCACGCCAAGACCATGACGCTGGCTATGCCAGGTGTTTCGCGTGTTGAGTGGAGTGGTACTTTATATCACACTCCCAGTAGAGTCATCTCTTTTCTTAGAGCTCAGCGTATGGTTGAGAAGGGGCGTGCCGCGTATTTGGCTTATGTGAGACATGTCAGTGTTGATACCCCTTCTGTTGATTCAGTTCCAGTGGTACGGGATTATCCCGATGTGTTTCCAGCTGATCTTCCGGGCATGCCGCCCGATAGAGACATTGATTTTGGCATTGACTTGTTGTCGGGCACTCAGCCCATTTCCATTCCTCCTTACCGTATGGCTCCTCTTAAGTTGAAGGAGTTGAAGGATCAGTTACAAGAATTTCTTGATAAGGGTTTTATTCGACCCAGTGTTTCACCTTGGGGTGCTCCTATCTTATTTGTGAAGAAGAAAGATGGTTCTATGTGCATGTGTATTGATTATCGCCAGTTGAACAGGGTTACAGTGAAGAACCGTTATCCCTTGCCTCGTATTGATGATCTATTTGACCAGCTTCAGGGTGCACAGGTATTTTCTAAGATTGATTTGCGCTCAGGTTACCATCAGTTGAAGAATCGGTAGTCGGATGTCCCGAAGACTGCTTTAAGGAGTCGGTATGGCCATTACGAGTTTCTAGTTATGTCATTTGGGCTGACTAACGCCCCCGCAGCATTTATGCATTTGATGCATAGGGTGTTCAGGCCATATCTCGACTCGTTCGTCCTTGTTTTCATAGATGATATTCTTGTTTACTCCCATAGTTGGGAAGATCATAAGCAGCACCTGAGGACAGTGCTTCAGACCTTGAGAGAGAATAAGTTGTATGCAAAGTTCTCAAAATGTGAGTTTTGGTTGACTTCTGTGGCATTCTTAGGCCACGTGGTATCGAGTGAGGTCATTCGAGTGGATCCGAAGAAGGTAGAGGCAGTGCAGAGTTGGCCCAGGCCATCCTTAGTTACAGATATTTGCAGTTTCCTTGGCTTGGGGGGTTACTACCGCCGTTTTGTAGAGAGATTTTCATCGATTGCAGCCCCTATGACTAGGTTGACCCATACGGGTGTTCCATTTCAGTGGACATAGGAGTGTGAGGCGAGCTTTCAGAAGCTCAAGACAGCTTTGACTACAATCCCGATCTTGATATTTCCTACTGGTTCGGGGTCTTATATAGTTTATTGTGATGCCTCGCGGGTTTTCCTTAGAGCGGTATTGATGCAGGACTGTAGGGTGATTGCCTACGCATCCAGACAGTTGAAGATACATGAGAAGAACTACCACGTCCATGACCTTGAGTTAGCTGCCATTGTTCACGCCTTGAATATGTGGCGTCATTATTTGTACGGTGTGCCTTGTGAGATTTATGCTGACCACCGGAGTTTGCAGCACATATTAAGGCAGAAGGATCTAAATTTGCGCCAGCGTAGATGGTTAGAGTTGCTAAAGGACTATGGCATCACTATACTATACCACCCGGGGAAGGCCAATGTAGTGGCCGACGCCTTGAGTCGCCGGGTGGAGAGTTCGGGGAGTTTGACATACCTTCTTGTAGCTGAGAGGACTCTAGCCTTAGATGTTCAGTCCTTAGCCAGTCAGTTCGTGAGACTGAATATTTCTGAGCCTTACTGGGTATTGGCTTGTGTGGTTTCTCGGTCTTCCTTATTCGACCGTATCAGGGAGCGGCAGTATGATGATCCTTATTTACTTGTCCTCAGGAACACGGTCCAGCACGGTGATGCCATATATGCGACCATTGGAGATGTTGGGGTATTGAGGATGCAGGTCCGGATTTGTGTGCCCAATGTTGATGGGCTTCGGGAGTTGATCTTAGCAGAGGCCCATAGTTCGCGGTATTCCATCCATCCGGGTACTGCGAAGATGTATCAGGATTTGAGGTAGAATTATTGGTGGCGAAGAATAAAGAAGCATAGAGCAGAGTTTGTAGCCAAGTGCCTCAACTGTCAGCAGGTCAAATGTGAACATCAGAGACCGGGAGGGTTACTTCAGCAGATTGAGCTTCTAGAGTGGAAGTGGGAGCGGATCACCATGGACTTTGTGGCTGGACTTCCTCGGACTTTGAGGAAGTATGATGCTATTTGGGTGATTGTGGATTGGCTGACCAAATCAGCCCATTTCATTCTGGTACTGACTACTTATTCATCGGAGCGGTTGGCAGAGATCTATATTTGGGAGATCGTTCGTCTGCATGGTATTCTATTTTCTATTATTTCAGACAGAGGTACTCTGTTCACTTCACGGTTCTGGAGAGCCGTTCAGCATGAGTTAGGTACCAGGGTGGAGTTAAGCACAGCATTTCACCCCCAGACTGACGGACAATCCAAGCGCACTATTCAGATTCTTGAGGATATGGTCCGTGCGTGTGTGATTGAGTTTGGAAGTTCTTGGGATCAGTTCTTTACAATGGCGGAGTTTGCTTACAACAACAGTTATCAATCCAGCATTCAGATGGCGCCGTATGAGGCTTTATATGGTAGGAGGTGCAGATCTCTGGTGGTTTGGTTCGAGCCGGGTGAGGCCAGGTTATTGGGCACAGAGTTGGTGCAGGTTGCATTGGATAAGGTCAAGGTGATTCAGGATAGACTCCGTACAACCCAGTCCAGACAGAAGAGTTACGCGGACTGGAAGGTTCGGGATGTTTCATATATGGTCGGAGAGCGAGTTCTGCTTCGGGTTTCGCCTATGAAGGGTGTAATGAGATTTGGGAAGAAAGGGAAGTTGAGTCCGAGGTTTATTGGCCCTTTTGAGATATTGGGGCGTGTTTGGGAGGTTTCTTATGAGCTTGCCTTACCTCCCATCTTGGCAGGAGTTCATCCGGTATTTCATGTTTCGATGTTCCGGAGGTATCATGGTGACCCATCCCATGTATTGGATTTCAGCTCAGTCCAATTGGACAAGGATCTATCATATTTTGAGGATCCTGTAGCTATATTAGACAGGCAGGTCAGAAAGCTCAGGTCGAAGAACATTGCTTCGGTAAAGGTTCAGTGTAGGGGTCAACCGGCCGAGGAGGCAACCTGGGAGACCGAGCAGGATATGCGCAGCATTTACCCTCATCTTTTCACTACTTCAGATATGTCTTTATGATCGTTCGAGGACGAACGAATTTTTAAGTGTAGGAGGATGTGACGACCCGGTCGTTCGTCTTAATAATTTACGCCACGATCCCCTGTTAACTATTTTCTCCAAGTCTATTTCTGCTTAATTGAATTGCCAGGACGTTCGGTTTGAGTTTCGGAGAGTTTTGGGACATTTAGTCCCTAAAGGAGAGCTTAAGTGTTGGAAAGTTGCCCGTAGTCAGAGCAGTGTGAAGACGGCCTCAGAATGGAAATCCAATGGTTCCATTAGCTCCGTTAGGTGATTTCGAGGTTGGGAGCGTGTTCGGAATGTATTTTGGAAGTCCGTAGCTCATTTAGGCTTGAAATGTCGAAGTTTGAATTTTTGGAGTTTCCGGTCCGATAGTGAATTTTTTATCCGAGAGTCAGAATGGAATTCCGGAAGTTGCAGTAGTTCCCTCATGTCATTTGGGATGTGTGTGCAAAATTTGAGGTCATTCGGATAAGTTTAGACGTGTTTCGGCAGCTTGAACCAATGCATAATCGATGATTTTGATGTTATGAGAAGTGTTTTAAGGATTGACCTAGTTCAAATAAGGTGTTAAGGTTGGTTGGCGGTTTTGGTTGAGGTCCCGGGGGCCTCGGGGTTGTTTCGTATGCTTAATGGGTGAAGTTTGGGAAATTGTTGCTGCTGAACCAGGCACCTTCTGGTGTCTTCGCACCTGCAAAGGTTTTTACGCAGGTGCGGCCTCGCAGGCGCGGTGCCCTTGATCGCAGGTGCGATAGGGGAGTCTTAGGGCCAGTGGTCGCAGGTGCGACCTGGGTTCCGCAGGTGCGGGACCGCAGGCGCGATCAAATGATCGCAGGTGCGGCCCCAGTTCATTTTAAGTGACTTCCGCACCTGCGATGCTTTTTCCACAGGTGCGGTGATCGAGTCCGCAGGTGCGGATTTCCTGGGTATTTTATTCCAAAAATCTGAGAGTTTGGTTCATAATTCCAAAAATCATGTGAGGGCTCAAAGATTGGCGATTTTCTGTGGATTTTGAAGAGAATGATCATAGGTAACATTTCCTAATCCTAATTCATTGTTAGACCATTAATTTCCGTTGTTTTCTTTAGTTTAATTATCAAAAATGGGGGAAAAACCATAGGAAGGGATGAGATTTTCCCAAATCCAAAATTCTGGGAACTTGTGGGGTTTTTGGCATCGGATTTCGATTTTTTCTGTTAAATGAGTTCGTGAGTGGATGGATGTCCGGAAAATATGACTTTTACCCGATTTCGAGTCGTGGGCCCGAGGGGTGTTTTGGTCATTTTACATAATTTCGCACCTTAGCTTGAATTAAACAGTATAATCAGTTACATGAGATGTTATTTACGATATGTAATTTAATTGAATAGATTGGGCCATTTGGAGTCGGATACTCATGGCAAACGTGTGGTTTCAAGTTGATTTTGAGCCGGTTTGAGGTAAGTGGCTTGTCTAACCTGGTGTGGGGGACCTTTCCCCTTAGGATGTGATATTTGGTAATTGAATGTCTCGTATGTGAGGTGAAGAGCGCGTACTTGTGCTAATTGTTGAAAATCCAGTTTTACTTTAAATATTTAGACTGAAATTCTTTCTTACCTATTTTATTTTAATTGCGACCATAGTCTATGTTAGCTTAGAAAAATCATGCCTAGTTGCCCTAAGTTGCCTATTTTCTTAAATTGCTTTAATTGTACTACGTGAAGCATGTTAGTCTAGAATTACTGGTTACCTTGTATTTTATGCGCTCTAATTCCGAACGTCTTCTTCTTGTGGCTGCTTATTTACTTTGGGACTACGGGACGGTATCCCGGGAGATCCCCCTGCTTATTTACTTTGGGACTACGGGACGGTTTCCCGAGAGATCCTCCTGCTTATTCACTTTGGGACTACGGGACGGTATCCCGGGAGATTCCCCTGCATATTTACTTTGGGACTACGGGACGGTATCCCGGGTGATCCCCCTGCATATTTACTTTAGGACTACGGGACGGTATCCCGAGAGATCCCCCTGCATATTTACTTTGGGACTACTGGACGGTATCCCCGGAGATCCCCCTGCATATTTACTTTGGGACTACGGGACGGTATCCCGGGAGATCCCCCTGCATATTTACTTTGGGACTACGGGACGGTATCCCGGGAAATCCCCCTGCATATTTACTTTGGGAATACGGGACGGTATTCCGAGAGATCCCCCTGCATATTTACTTTGGGACTACGGGACGGTATCCCGGGAGATTCCCCTGCATATTTACTTTGGGACTACGGGACGGTATCCCGGGAGATCCCCCTGCTTATTTACTTTGGGACTACGGGACGGTTTCCCGAGAGATCCTCCTGCTTATTCACTTTGGGACTACGGGACGGTATCCCGGGAGATTCCCCTGCATATTTACTTTGGGACTACGGGACGGTATCCCGGGAGATTCCCCTGCATATTTACTTTGGGACTACGGGACGGTATCCCGGGTGATCCCCCTGCATATTTACTTTAGGACTACGGGACGGTATCCCGAGAGATCCCCCTGCATATTTACTTTGGGACTACTGGACGGTATCCCCGGAGATCCCCCTGCATATTTACTTTGGGACTACGGGACGGTATCCCGGGAGATCCCCCCGCATATTTACTTTGGGACTACGGGATGTTATCCCGGGAGATCCTTCGGATATACATATGATGGACTACGGGACGGTATCCTGGGAGATCCACTGGACAGTTGAGAAAAGGACTACGGGACAGTATCCCGGGAGATCCATCGGATATACATATGATGGACTACGGGACGGTATCCCAGGAGATCGACTGGACAGTTGAGAAAAGGACTACGGGACGGTATCCCGGGAGATACTTCGGATATACATATGATATAGTACGGGACGGTATCCCGGGAGATCCTTCGGATATACATATGATGCACTACGGGACGGTATCCCGGGAGATCCACTGGACAGTTGAGAAAATGACTACATGACGGTATCCTAGGAGATCCTCATTGTTACCATTGTTATTATGTTGTACATATTCTGTGTTTACTCTGTTCTTGTGTTTTTGTTATTGCCTTGTTTAACCAGTCTTATTTCACTGCTGTACTCATTATTACCGCCTGTTTTCATGCTGTAAATTCCTATTATATTGTTTGACCTTAATGAGGCCCTGACGTTCCTCGTCACTACCCGACCGAGGTTAGGCTTGGCACTTATTGAGTACCGCTGTGGTGTACTCATGCCCTTTCGTGCGCATATTTTCCATGTGTAGATCCATGTACCTCCACCCAGGCGCACTATCCCCGAGGTTGAGAGATAAAGCACAGACTTCGAGGTATATCTGCCGCGTCCGCAAACCAGGAGTCTCTATCTTATTCCACCTTTTTTGTGAAAAGTTTATCCTTCCTTACAGTTGTATAGATATTCTAGAGTTAGAGCAATGTATTATATTCTGTTAGCCTGTGATTCCCGTGAGTTTCCGGGTTTTGGGGTGATGATGTAGACTTTCGTTTTTTTTTTTTTGGGTTGTATACGCCAAGCGGCATTTATATACAGTCTTCCTTTTAGATTATTCAACTTTCTTTTACTTAATTAATTCTGCAAGTTATGTTGATATTCCGCATTGCTAGGCTTACCTAGTTATAGGAACTAGGTGCCGTCATGCCATGTTCACGGAGGGTGAACTGAGGTCGTGACAATGTCCCCTCATGCATAACATCATACAACATGGCACGGAATACCCCTCGTGGATAATAACATAAAACAATAGTTGGCATGAAAATCAACAAATAAGAAACCTTAAATGCACGAAATAATCAACAAGAATAATACCGTCCCGGCAAGGGACATAGCTATAACCAATCCTACACATTTGTATAATCCAACATAATGTTCCTCAACCGATCAACTACTCAACAATACCCACATCTAAGAATTTACACCAAATGAATGGCTATCAAATTGATATTAAACCCATAAACATAGTAAAAACCAAAAATATCATATAATTGCAGATTTCCGACTCACGGTCATGCTTGGCAATAACATATAGGTACTCGTCACTTCACCTATACCTTGAACATGGAATAAACACGTAGCAATTAGGACTCAGTACATATTCCCTCAAGCTAAGGTTAGGCCAAACACTTACCTCGGCTCCAAGAATGTAAATCAAGTCTCTACCACCACTTTTCCTCTCGAATCCAACTCCGAAACAATCATATCTCGACATAATCGACACAATAATATCAATAATATTCAACAATTCAATTCCAAAGCCTAATTTTAGATTTCCCAACATTCTTCCAAAATTCGACCCCGGGCCCGCTTGGTCCAAACACGAGGTTCAGACCAAAACCCGATCACCCATTCCCCTACGAGCCCGAATATACAATTTGTTTTGAAATCCGACCCCAAAACGAGGTCAAATTCCCAAAAATTCAAAAAGCCCTAACTCTACCTAAAACCCCAATTTTCTACCTTTAATTCCATGTTTTTAGGCCTATAATCTGATAGATGTTGATGAAAATGGAAGAGAACAAGTTAAATATCACTTACCTAAGAGATTATGGTGAGGAAATACTTCAAAAATCGCCTAAGAGCTTTGGATAAGAAGGGGTTTATGAAAAAATTGTGGAATCCCGTGTAAGTGTTCTGTTTTTGTTCTTTAAAATGACTGGGTGGAATTGGTCTATGCAATCGCGAAGGAAGGATTGCGATCGCATAGAGGAATGGGTTATGATGCACTGCGATCGCACAGGTTTACTGACCCCACCTTATGCGATCACGAACAAGGGTATGCGGTCGCACAAGGTATCTACCCAGCCGCCCCCCAGCTCTCTTATACCCCTATGCGATCGTGGACATGACTATGCGATCGCATAGAGTACCAGAATTCCACCTCTCACACTACACTATGGGATCGCGGGAGGAACTATGCGATCGCATAGTGTTAGACACTAGACACCAGCATAAGCATTTTTACACCAGATGTTTCTATGATTTTGCACTCCGACACCTACCCGAAATTGACCCGAGCCCTCGGGGTTCAAAACCAAATATGCACACAACCTTACTTCATAAACATCGAATTAGAATTAGATCAAGTAAGTCCATAAACATCGAATTAGACCTCAAGATCAGTGAAATTCTTTTAAACTTCCAAAACTTCTAAATTTTCCATTTTCGATCCGAATTACGTCAAAGTAAGTCCGTTTCGCACCAAATTTCACAGATAACACATATAAAACATATTGAACCTGTTCCGTGCTCCGGAACAATAATACGGGCCCGATAACACAGGTTTCACATCAATTCTTACTTTCAAAAATCTTTATATTTATCATAAAATAATTTTCTTTAAAAATTCATTTCTCGAACTTGGGACCTCGGAATTCGATTCCGGGCATACTCCCAAGTCCCATATTTTCCTACGGACCCTCCGGGTCCGTTTATCAAAAATATTGATCAAAGCCAACGTTATTCAAATTTCAACACAAAAATATCATTTTATCAATTTTTCACATAACGGCTTCCCGGCTATACGTTCGGGTTGCGCATGTAAATCGAGGTGAGATATAAGGAGGTTTTCATGACCTCAAAACACAGATTTAGCTAAAATTACACGGGATGACCTTTTGGGTCATCACAAACTGACATGATATATCTACAAGCCTCTACTGATGTATATACTGTGATTGGAACAGGGAGCCGACCTACCCATAACATATATACATATATATAAAAGATGTACAAAAAAATCTAGACATAGCAACTCCAAGAGACGTGGAGCTTACCAATCAGGCTGAACATGGGCAACACATACTGAGGAGGTCTACCCGTCTGTCTGTCTGAACTTGCACGCATGAAATGCAGTGCCCCCAGAAAAGGGAGGTCAGTACGAAATAATATATCGAGTATGTAAGGCAATAAAATAACTGAAAGTTGAAACTGAACTGATAATATGATAACTGAAAGTAACTGGGATTCAAAGATGATCTGGAGATATACTTACCTACTGATACTGACTCCACTCTCTCAATATAGTAAGTAAAATAAATGCCCCGCCCTATAAGGATCGGAAGGTGTAACTGCTCCGCCGAAGTAGGCTCGTTCATAGACGCTCGACCATACTAGGCTCTGTATCTCGGCCATTATGGGCTCGCTCATAGGCGCTCAGCCACAGTAGGCTCGGTATATAACTTACCATCTGATCAGAAGTTTCTGAATAGGGGCCTGCCCATCGATTATAGCTCGATGGTGGCGAAAATACTGTAATACTCTATGTGTGTATATATATATATATATATCCTCTGCTCTCTTGACTAGACGAAGACAATATTTAACTGAATATAAAGTCCCGATAAGGGAGAATACTATAACTTATGAAACTAGGATAATGTACATAAGTTCAGTAATACAAACTTCTCTTTATGCCTCGTTATCAAACTCACAGAGTTACGGTATCATGCCAAAATGAAGGAAATGTTTAGCCTTAACATACCTTATCACAATTTTTCCAATCACCAAGTTGAACTCACCTCTTCGCACCTTAATCTACAACAACGATGATAATACTATTATTAAGTTACGAAAGCTATAACTATGGCACAACGAACGACAAGCTTATTTTGTATTAAAATAGGCAGCATCTCCCCTATAATTCCTACTTCCTCCAAATTCAAGATAACACCAACATCACAAGAACACAATAATAACAACATATATACATTATTTTCCAGCCTTATATACACCATCAAATACTACAAAATAGCCTAACACACACTAATCTTTTCATACACAAATCGACCACCATCATGTCAACTTTCCCAACTTTAGCTTTCAATTAAGAGACTAAGTGTCTTATTTCACTCTTAAATCTCTCCGGACTCGAACCAACTAACTCGGTAAGTCATATAACAGTTGTAGAACCCCAAAAGGAGTAGTAAAATGAGGGAACAAGGCTACAACTCTCAAAATAACTGGCCAGGTCGTTACACTCAGCCATAGATCTATGAGTAGCCTATCATATTTACAGCCAGAGAAGAGTGAGATAGCCCATGAGATTCATCAACTAGCTAGTCTTGGAGTTCGATTACTGGATTCAGGTGATACTGGAGTTACTATTCAGGACACGACAACATCCTCTTTAGTAACTGAAGTGAAAGAACACTAGTGTGAGGAGCTTATGCTAGCTCATTACATAGATACAACCCCTCAAAAGGAGAAGACACTATTTGAGATTACATGAGATGGAGTCCTTAGATATCGAGTTCGATTATATATTCTAATGTTGCAAGGCTATGCCAGCAGGTTATGGGAGAAACTCAGTATTCTCGTTATTCTGTTCATCTAGGAGCGATAAAGATGTATCTTGATATCAGTAAAATATACTGGTGGGACGAAATGAAGAAAGATATAATAGAGTTTGTTGCTCAGTGACCTAATTGTCAGCAAGTTACGATTGAGCAACGGAAACTTGATAGATTATTGCAATCTATAGAGATTCCGACTTGGAAATGGGAAGTAATTAATATGGATTTCATCATAGTCTTACTTCGTACCCAGCATAAGTTTGATTCTATATGGGTGATTCTTTATAGGCTTACAAAATCAGCCAATTTTTACCTGCCAGGACTACGTATTCGATAGAGAATTATGCAAGGCCTTACATTAAGGAGATAGTACGACTTCATGGTGTCCCTATATCTATTATCTCAAATAGAGGTTCTCAGTTTATAGCTAATTTCTAGAGGTCCTTCCAAAAAGAATTGGGGACTCAGGTAAGTCTTACAATAATATTTCATCCCCAGACAGATGTTCAGGCTGAGCATAGTATTCAGACACTTGAGGATATGCTACGGTCTTATGTGATAGACTTCAGGGGTAGCTGGGATGATCATCTTCCACTTATTGAGTTCGTATATAATAAAGGCTATCATTCCAACATTCAGATGGCTCCATACGAAACTCTTTACAGGTGGAAGTGTAGATCACCTATCAAATGGTTTGATGTTGGGGAAACTAATTTAGTAGGACCAGAGTTGGTACAACAGGAAGTTGAGAAGATTAAGCTTATACAAGAAAGGCTATTAGTAGCTCAGAGTCATCAGAAGTCCTATGCAGATAATCGATGACGAGACTTGGAGTTTCAGGTAGATGACTGGGTATTCCTAAAGGTAGCACTGATGAAAGGCGTTATGATATTGCGTAAAAAAAAGAAATCTTAGCCCTCGGTACATTGGACCTTATAAGATTATATGCAGAGTAGGCCAGGTAGTATATAAGTTAGACTTGCCTTCCAACTTGGAGTCTGTACATCAAGTCTTTCATGTGTTTATGCTCCGTAAGTGTATCAGAAATTTATCTAGAGTTTTTCCAATTGACGATGTTCCGGTCATAGAGCAACTATCATATGAGGAATCTCCCACTGCTATACTAGATAGACAAGTTCGTAGATTGAGAACTAAGGACGTAGCTTTGGACTTTGGAAAACCAAGAATGTGGAGGAGATGATTTGGGAAGGTGAAGAAGACATGAAGTCTAGGTAACCTCACTTGTTTCCGCTTCCAGAGGAGAAGCAGACTGAGACATCACAACCTTTAGGTGCGTATACAATACGGGATTCTTATGTTAGCTACAATCATTGGTCGTATGAGGCCATTGGTGTTATTGATGATTGTGGCCCCGTGTGGCTTTGTATTTTTGGGTTTTCTGCACGATAAGTTGGTATAGTACCCTTACAAAGGAAACTCTTCCAAATTTCTATAGATCTTTGGGAGTTTAATATTCGAGGACGAATGTTTCTAAGAGAGGAAGATTGTTACATGATGTGCGTCCCAAGGTGACGTACAATGAATATGAGACTTCATAATAATGATTTAAATGAGTCTAAGGTCATAATATTACTATATATGATGTTTGGATATGAACTAGAAAGTTTGGAAAAAATTGGATTTAAGTTACGAAAAAACCGACTAAGGATTTTGCCTTGTAATGAAGTTTTTTTAGTAGTACATTTCGTGTGTTATATGAGGTCTTTTGGGACATATTATATACCAAATTTAAGTTCTTGGAATGTAATTTCAAACATTCTTAACCGTTCATTCATACGACATTCGAATAAAAAGATATAAATGTTTAAAGAAGCACCAATGCTAGGGTGCCAAGCTGGCGCCTTTTTGTCGGCTCGCTCGACCGTATTCTGCATATATATATATATATATATATATATATATATATATATATATATATATATATATATATATATATGTATGTGTATATATATATATATATACATACATATATGTATTTTGGATATGTTTCCTCATGTATGTTATTCACATGATTCAACAGTTTATTGACAGATGATATGCATGACCTACCCATATTTTATGTTTTATCTTAGACGTATGCTTAAGAGTAGTTGACATGTAGGACTCAGGCACTCGTCATGGCCCATTGATTTGGGTCGTGACATTAATGTGAAAAAAAGATCAATTTTGGGTCCAATTCAACTCCAACAATTAAATATTTAACTCATAAAATGAAGATATTTATGTAAGAAAAAAATACATTAGGAAACATTAAGCATGAGAATGAGCCTGGTTCTATAATACCATGTGAAAAAAATTGGATCTTGAGTCTAACTCAATTCGAAAATTAGCCAAATTTACTGGAAAGTGAATTATTGTAAGTTATAAACATAATGACAAATGATGCAAATGATGGTAATCAGAATGTGTCAATATAGTTGTCCTAATCAACAAGTAAGATCACAAAAATATCATTATTATAGAATAGGACATTTATAAACAGAGATCTCGGTTGTGTTTGGTTTGAAGAAAAATATTTTTTAATTATTTCATATTTAATTAACTTAAATATTTTGAAAAATATTTTTCTAAACTCAAAATAAAAATATTTTTCCAGAATTCATTTTCAATGTTCCCTGCGTTATTCCCCATTCTTACCAACCCACCCACGATCAAGTCCCTCAAACACAATGATGTAATGCATGTAATTTTATCTAACTTCTCTCAATCAATCAATCGGGCACTCAACCAAACCCACTGCAAACGCTATCTTCCAACTACCCAAAAAGCCAATGAATGAAAGAAAGCACTTTAACCAATGAGGAAGAAGATCTGCTTTCACGCAGTACGCACAGACCCAAAAATAGTGACACACATATAGAGGCACAGGTAAGTTATTGAGACATAGTAACCCAAAAGTAAATATTTTCTCCCATGAATTTTGATTGCACAATTTTTAGCAACCTTAATCTATAAGAGAAAAAGATAACATAACAAACCACCCAAACTTCATACCCATTATAATAGCGGACAAAACAAGACTATACGAGCCCTGAAAATAGTCCTTAATCATCAAACTGTTGGGAAAGCGTATGGGCTACAACCTACTACGCATAAAAATTCAAAAGTTTGAAACTCAACAGAGCCCATAAACCTCATTGATTTAGGAAATGACTATTACCTAATACGGTTTTCGTCCTATGACCTCTACCAAAGGGGCATAAATAACGGACCTTGGTTTATTAGCTCACAGTATCTTAGTGCCAGAAAATGGACATCGAAATTCAATCACAATGCATACCACATTGATTAGGATATATTAAAGATGGACAGTTGCACTACGAAAGAGGACATTATGCACGCTTGTATATCTTGGCTCCCCTACAAAAATCTCCACCCAGGAATGTCATGATAGGGAAATATCTATAGGATATTCACTACGAAAACACAAATCCATTGTGTATGATATGCGGATGCTTGAGAGACAGACAACCTATACCAATGTTAGAACAAGAATCCAACATCTACAAAGATAGAGGAAAACTCTACAGCAGACACGGCATCATGCACACACAAAAGGTATACCACTACAACTTATAATTCACAAAAATTAGAAAAAGAAACTACTGAAAAACAAAAAAAAATGAAACAGAAAGGAAAAAATCAAAGAGTAAATCCTATCAAAAAAAAAAGAAAGAAGAGAGATTAAAAGAAAAAGAAAAAGGTAAAGAAAAAACAAACAACGACATGACCCCTTCTCTCTCAACTACTAGACTCCCCATCCCTAGACGTACCTCAACCTTGGAGACCAAGGAACAAAAAGGGTCACTTACCTCCACTATTTTTGAAGGCCAATTCTCTATCTTAAGCCAACTGGATTTAGAAAATAAACTACCAAAATAAAAAAATTGCAAATCAGACACTCCTACCTCGCCATCTCCGACATCACCCACCATACATCACCAAGAACAAAAAAAATCATCCGTTCTTATTTACGGCTTCAAAAACTAACTTCTCACCACATGTTCCACAAAAAAAAAAAAAAAAAAAAAAAAAAAAAAAAAAGGAAAAGAGGAAGAAAAAAATAAAAAAAATT
>ML406047.1:2485-49291 GCA_005239525.1 Nicotiana knightiana
TGGCCAGCTTTCATCATTCAGCTCTTGGACAGAGTTGTAAATGGAACCAAATCACATGTTATTCCTTATAGACTTATTCTGACAGCTGTGCTTTCCCACTTTGCGGTTCCTGTGAAGAAAGCTGAGATGGCTACTGCTAAGGATTATTTTGGGAAGAACACTTTGCTGACATATGATTATAATGTCAATGTTCCTGAGGATGAACCTGGTTCATCTAGGAAGTAGCCAGTCAATAGCAAAGTCAGGTCATTGGTGCAGGAAGGAGAGATAAAGGATGCGGAGATCCTTCGATTGAATTCTCGCCTTCATGAGGTTGAAGCTGAGCGGGATTCTCTTAGATTTGAACTAGCCAAGGAGAAGGAGAAAAATAAAGGTGTTCTTCAACAAATTCTTTCTCTCCTTCAAGCAAAGACCCCAACCTCATTTGCCCCTTCCCAACCTTAGGAATTCCAGAGCTACCAAAATCCCTCTTTGATCAGTTGTTCTATTTTTGTTTTTGTTATTGTTGCTCATGGTAGTGACTGCTTTAGTTTTTTGTATGGTGCTTGACTTGCATACTAATCAATGAATTATGTTGTTTTTGTTATTGACTTGTCTCAGTTTCTTAGATAGCTTACACTTATTGGTTTCTTTTGATGATTAATCATGTTTGCAGTTTCCTCAATGGCCATGAGTAATTGTTAACAACTCTGGTAAGTTTATCATTTTGCAACTTTTCGATGATGCCAAAAGGGGGAAGATAAGATATGTGTTTTTCAAATTCAAAAATTGTGATATTTATAACCTAATGAACCTGGTTTCTCCATAATAAATTCTTAAAGCCATACAAAGCGTTTGAAGTTTATACAGGGTTAAGCACAGAGTTTGTCATCATCAAAAAGGGGGAATTTGTTGACCCAAGTCACTGCATGGTTTTGAAGATTGACAAATGCCTACCCAGTTGAACCAGGTCCATCATAGCAAACATCTCGAACTAAATAATTGGCACAAGTACCGTACATGCACAGGAGATAAACATGATTTGTGAATTATCCATGAACTAAGAGGTTGTCTTCTAATGCGAAAAGGTTGAAAATTGATAAGGGGTTAGAATTCGAGTTCAGGAAGGACAGAAATAAACGAAGGAAGTTGAGATAAACACAAACTCTTCCACCAAGGAAGAGTTGCATTATATCTAAACAAGAACATCTCAACTTCTGGCGCTATATAATGTTGAAGTATTCCTACTGAAGAATTATTCACACACAGACAGAATTGAAGCAAGAACTGAAGGCAAAATTACCAGAGAAATTTTGCAAGCAGAATCCTTGTGCGATACAAAAGCTACTGACCAACTAGAAGAACCAGTTCCATCAGTTTGTCATTCGAGTCTAGTTGGTTGTAGTAGGTGATTTAATATTGTATCTTTCAGCTTTATTAGAAGCAATTGTAATAGGTACACGTTGTTCAAGTTAGAGTTAACTTAAAGCTTGTCGCAATTAGCTAGGGGCTAGGTTGCTACAAAGGGATTAGAGTTAGTCCTTAGGTTTACAAAAGAGTTTATTTTGTAAATGTTGTTTGGCTCTGAGTTGTAGTAAAGAGTTTGGGAAAATCCTACTGAGGAGTAGGTCGTGGTTTTTCACCTTTTGAGCCAGGTGTTTTCCACGTAAAAATCTTTGTGTTTTTACTTTACTGCATTTATTATTTCGCACTAGTAGAAGGTGGAACACCAAGAAGAACCAGGTTCTTCTATTGAGACAACACTCAAAAATTGGACACCACACAAATCACCCCCCCCCCTCTTGTATGGTATTGACGTATAAAATATCATACAGGCATCGGAACTTACCTTAATTATTATTTTAACTACTAGCCGTTTGAGTTTAACCCATTCAATTAAGGGATGCCTAATCGCTTATTATACTTACACTGTTCTTATATTCCTCGAAGCTATATATGGTTCTTTACTTATTAAAAACTCACCGTGTGAATTACTCCCTTGATTATAGGGATACTTGTGCTAATAGGGTACTGATTGATATTCAGTCCCACAATCACTGGTTAATTCTGGTTCTTTCCTTATTTTTCATCAAGTTTTCAAAACTATATATACTCTATTCATACACAGACAGACAGACGAACTAATTTGTTCAAAAAATCTCTCTCACAATTTAAAAGACTTTATGCTCTCTCTTCTGTGCTAATTACTACTACTCTAGGTTAGCCGGCTTCAAGTCAAGGCTAACTATTGTGCATTCTCCTACTTTCCTGTTTGTGTTACAGCTTTCTTCACTTCACTGGTATGTTCTAATCTAGATTTCAGTTCCGCAAACCAACGTGTTTCCATTACTGTTGTAATTCAGCATGCTTCCAACTTGCTTACTTATTCTTCAGCATGTATCTAGGATCCTGAACTTCCTTCTACATGTTTAAATTAGGCCTTATTTGTTTATGACCAGCATGTTTCTGTACACTTAGCACCTACTTCTTACGTGCCTATGACTGGTACATTAGTTTAACCATGGCCTTAGGTGTTAATCTGACCTAGCACTGTACCCCCTGATCCTCTAGACCCTTAGTAGTTCCTGATTGTATGTCTGTGTGTGTATCTGTCTGCTGCATGTCTGCCCTTACATTCTCTATATTTGTCCCCCTAATCCCATTGCCCATGTTTGTGCTTGTTAGACTATCTTTGGTCCTTTGTGATGTTAAGCTTCCATTTCCTTCTTCAAAAAAACTGTTTTCTTACTTTCCCTGTCTCAAAAATGTTCCTTACTTAAATCCTTTTAAATAAAAAGCACTCTCACATACACTCTTAGAAGTCTAAGTTCAGCCTCCTTCGTGTGACCACTGCTTTGGGAACCCTTTGAGTACCCTCTGAACTCTGACACACAAGGCTGGCACTTCCACACTGCACATGTTTAATTCTTGGCTATGTCTGGGTGTGAGCACTGCCCGAGAGCCCTTGAGGTCCTTAAGGAACTCTGACACATCCGGATTATGAAAAGGCTATGCAATACCATAAGGCAGTGAGGTTTGGAAGATCTGGGCCCAATTGAAGGCTCCCTATAGAAGTAACTTCTTATTTTCCTTTGGTTGTGTAATTCATAATTCCCTGGCCTGTAATAATTTGTAAACAATTCAGGGGATGGATAGTAAAAAAGGATGGGTAGCTATGCATGCATTAGCTATTAAAGGGATAGAAATCATGCTATTAGACTTTATTTCCTATTTGTGCAATAGAGATCATGTTTAGGCCCATATGTTCAAATTCATGCATTGGAAACCATGCTATTTTGATTTTATTTCCTATCTGTGCAATAGAGATCATGTTTAGGCCCATATATTCAAATTCATGCATTAGAAACCATGCTATTTGATTTTATTTCCTATCAATGCAATAGAGATCATGTTTAGGCCCATATATTCAAATTCATGCATTAGAAACCATGCTATTTGATTTTATTTCCTATCAATGCAATAGAGATCATGTTTAGGCCCATATGTTCAAATTCACGCATTAGAAATCATGTTTATTAGGTCTCATACCTATTGTTTCAGCATGTTCACTTTTACATAAAAAAATCCTGCTAATAAATGATATTTTCTATTGTCATGTTCCACACTGCCATGTACGCTTAGAAATCTTGTCCTAGGCTAAACAACATTAAAATAAGTTATCACTCTAGCATCATCTGAAACCATTATTAATACTGAGCATTAAGAAATCATGCTTAGGAATTCTGCATATGCATCATTCTGCATCTCTACCTGTGCATTGGATATCATGTTATAGGGTCCTAATCGCTCAACTACATTTAGTCTAATTACTGATGTATAAAAGTATAACGACCCCACTCAATTTTTCTCTAAAAAATAACTAGTAATGCTTATGTGTTCTGAACAACCTAGAACAACCTGTTTAGGTAACAATTTGCAACATTTCCTCTAATATTCTGTTAATATACATTGCCCCGCCTAGGCAAGCCTTAGGTGACTAAATTTCCAAAAATTAGAAATCTGTCTCTCTTGTGTGTACTGCTTAATACTAATAGGTACTTTTAAATCAGTAGGTAAACTGAGTAAGAGCATATTTTTGAGTTATAAAACAAGTCTGCCTATCTGTTTATCCTCTGAATTCACCTAGATAACATGTCTTAGGATCTTAATTAACAATACTGCCCTTATATGTGTTTGAGACGTGCTAATTATATGCATTATCTGCGGAGGGAAATCTGAGCCTCCTATATGCTCCTATGTGTTTCCCACTGACTGAAGTCCTACATGTTCTTTGCTTGTCGCCTTAGAATTTTACCCCTTTAAACCTGAGGGTATGCCTAGTACCTACCTTTTAGGATAGTAGTCCTAACCTCCTCCAGGACTGATAGGATGGGATGGGTAATCGCACGCAATAGAATCCATGACCAACACACGCTTTAATTACCTTCACGGGGTGGGAAGGGTAGAATATGGATATGATGACCGATGCGCTAATACCACGTCTAGCCCCTCTTCGAGGAATGTTTACCGGGTATTGCATTGATGTGATCCATATTATTTTAAACCTAGGATATTTGTATACGATAGTTCGTAATTACCCCTACTATTTTTCTAAACACCTGTATGCTTGAGACTTAAATCCCCTCTTATTTGAGCATGTACTTGTTATTTTCTATTTGTACAAATTCACGAAACCATTTGGCCGGGAACTATACTTGTGGATCCTGAGGGGTGCCTAACACCTTCCCCTTAGGATAATTTCAATCCCTTACCTAAATCTCTGGTTAGCAACGTAGTTGTAATTAAACCCCCTTAGGTGCCCTAACGCACCGTTAAAATCGTTAGGTGACGACTCTTCAAAATATGCAAACCATTTTCCCAAAAGGAAAGAGTTGTCCCAACCAATGTCATGAGCCCGATCTTTCGCGAGGAAGAGGAAAAAAAGGGTGCGCGACATCCACCATTTTCAATCGATTTTTGAAGCTTTTGGAGTGATTTTGAAGGGATATTCAGGGGGTTTTCAGTGAGTTAAATTTCTTGAGCTCTAATACTCCTATCTATGGTGATTTTCCGTTGTTTTATCATTTAATTAGTGCAAATTAGGGGTGAAAATGAGGGGTTAGGGCTTGGGATTTTGGGAGAGTTTGATGTGAGGATTTGACGGACCAAATGGTGTCGGATTTTGGTGAATTTTGTATGTATGGACTCGTGAGTGAATGAGCTTTCTAGTTTTGTAAATTTTGTCAGATTTTGAGACGTGGGCCCGGGGGCTGAGTTTGAGCCGATTTCGGGTTTTTGGTCTAATTTGGTAGTTTTTTTCTTGTGGAATTCATTCCTTTAGCATAAATTGATGGTATTGTACTAATTATGAATAGATTTGGAGCATTTGGAGGCTGAATCGAGGGGCAAGAGCATCGCGGAGTAGGAATTTGATCGGTTTGAGGTAAGTAATGATTGTAAATCTAGTCCTGAGGGTATGAAACCCCGAATTTTGGGTCATGTGACTATTTTGAGGTGATGCACATGATAGGTGACGGGCGTGTAGGTGTGCACCGTTGGGGATTGTGACTTGGCCCGTCCCGTAGAAACTGTAAAGTTGCATATTTTGTTGAAACTATATGATACTTATGTGTTTTACAAAGAATTTCTGTAAATTGGGTTGGATGACATGTTTAAGCCTTATGCCAGTGTTGTTTGGACCCTTAGAGGTCTTTTCTTGCTATCCTCTCATTGTTTTTGATTGAAAATCTATACTCAGTCATTTCATATATATTTACTGCATAGCTCAGCCTCTATTTCTCTATTTTGATGCATCATGTAATATTGTTGGGCTGAATACTTTGATTTCTGAGAGCCCAGGGGGATGTAGAGGTTTATGACTGAGTGAGGCCGAGGGCCTGATTTTTGTGAGGATACTTTGGGATTGGGCTGCAAGATGCTACATGTTTGATATAGGCTGAGGGCCTCATTGATTTATGCCATGATTGGCTTGATATAGCGCTTGGGCTGAAAGAGCTCCTCCGGAGTCTGTACACACTCCCAGTGAGCGCAGGTACCTACTAAGTTCGAGTGCGAGTGCTGAGTGACTAGAGGCATGAGCGATGGTGAGGTTTGCCTGAGGGACTGTATATGAGTGATGTTTTGCCCGAGGGGCTGATTATGATTTCATCATTTTTTTGTCACGACCCGAATTTCCCATCTTCGGGACCGTGATGGCGCCTAACATTGAACCCGTTAGGCAAGCCAATGTTACCGGTTATTCTATATTATTCCTTTATTTTTAGCAACTAGTTAGTGACATACAAGATCAGCGAAAATAAAAGTGCGGAAGAATTAGATTCTAACAACCTTTTTAAATATTAACACAAAACCCATAATAACAACTCCCAGAACTTGGTGTCATACTTTCAGGGACTATCTACGAATACTACAAATAAGGGGTTCGAACAAATGTAAATACATTTGTTTCTGAAATAACTAAAACTGAAATGAAGAAGTGGAAGGGGACGCCTGCAGGACTACCTCGGTGTCTCCGACTGGACTAAAGGCAGCCTCCTAGCTCTAATGTCCAAAGGGTCCTATACTGGAATCTGCACAACATAAGATGTGCATGTGTAGCAGCAGTACAACCAGCCCCATGTACTGAGTAAGTGTCGAGCCTAACCTCGACGAAGTAGTGACGATACTAGGACACGACAATCAAGACAACCTGTGCAATTTAATAATATTCAGAAGCAATAATAACAACAAGAGTAACCAGTTAAGTACAAGGGAAAAGGGGAAACATGCTGGGGGAAAGCAATATCAGATAACAGAAATAACGAAATAAGACAACAGTTCAATTATCTAACTAACAGCAGGAAATAAAAATCACAGAGAAAACAGTGCACGACATCACCCTTCGTGCTTTTATTCTCATCCTCACCAAATAATAATATAAAAGCAAGTGCACGGCATCACCCTTCGTGCTTTTACTCTCATCCTCACCAAATAATAAATAGAAACGGCACGGCATCACCCTTCGTGATTTACACTCTTCCTCACAATAATCAATACACGGCATCACCCTTCGTGATTTACACTCTTCCTCACCCAAACAATATCAATAGCAGAAGTTTGGCAAGGAAAAATCAACAATATGAATCATAAATCATTACATCTCGGCAAGGGAACCACAGTAAAATTATCAATACCCCGGCAAGGGACACAACTATAACCAATCTCACTCAAGTACATATCTTTACATAATATTCCTTAACCGATCAAATACTCAACAATATCCACTACCAAGAATTTCCACCGAATGAACAACCACTAAAGTGAAATTCAAGCTATAACACAGTAAATATCAATGAAAATCACATAATTCATAATTTCCGACTCACGGGCGTGCTTGACACCAACGTATAGGTACTCGTCACCTCACCTATACGTTGAACATGGTATAAACACATAGCAATAAGACTCAACACCTATTCCCTCAAGCTAAAGTTAGGTCAAACACTTACCTCGACTTCCATGACCAAAATCAAGCCTCAATCACCGCTTTTTCTTTTGAACTTGACTCCAAATCGGTTGTATCTAGACATAATTGACTCAATAACATCAATAAACTCTAAATAATTCAATTCCAATACTTAATTACAGATTTCCTATCATTCTTCCCAAAAAAGTCAAAATTCGACCTCGGGCCTGCTCGGTCAAAACACGAGGTTCGGACCAAAACCCGATCATCCATTCACCCACGAGCCCGAATATGTAATTAATTTTGAAATCCGACCCCAAAAAGAGGTCTAAATTCTAATTATACAAAAAGCACTAATTCTACCCAAATCCCTAATTTTCTACCCTTAAGAACATGATTTAGGCCTAGAAATCTAATGAGTGTTAATGGAAATGGAAGAAAATGAGTCTAAGATTACATACCTATGAATTTGTAGTGAAGTTCCCTTTCAAAAATTTCCCAATTTGGAGTTTGGAAGAAGAAGTTATGAGTTTTTGAAGAATGCCCGTTTTCACTACTGTTTTTAAAACACTGGACACTTACTCTATGCGTTCGCGAGCCTTTGCCGCGTTCGCATAGGCTTAATCCCCAAGCCTACGCGTTCGCGGGCCACAAGCCGCGTTCGCACAGTTCTATAGGCTACCTAGCCCCCAGGCCCCCTATACTCTATGCGTTCGCGAAGGCTGGATGCGTTCGCATAGAGCAACCTACCCAAAGCTCCGCATTCGCGTCCCAGCCGGTGCGTTCGCATATAACAAATCCTGACCCTTCCCAGTTTACCCTTCGCGTTCGCGTGGGTTACCACGCGTTCGCATAGAACAAACACCTGGACACCAGCAAACAGCAATAACACTAGATTTTCTAAGTAAAAATCACCCTGACGCCTATCTGAAACTCACTCGAGCCCTCGGAGCTCCAAACCAAACATGTACACAACCTCAAAAATATCCTACGGACTTACTCGTGCGATCACATCGCCAAAATAACATCTTAAACAACGAATTGAGCATAGAAATCAAAGAAAATCTCAAACTTTCCAAGTCTCAAATTTTTACAAATACGGGTCTGAATCACGTCAAACGACCTCCGTTCCTTACCAAATTTTATAGACATATCATAATTATCATATTGAACTTGTAGCGGGCTCCGGAATCAAAATACGGGCCCGATACCATAAATTTCAAATATAACCAAATTTCCAAAAACTCTTATATTTTCAGTAAAATAATTTTTTTCAAAAATTTATTTCTCGGGCTTGGGATTTCGGAATTCGATTCCGGGCACACGCCCAAGTCCCATATTTTCCTACAGACCCTTCGGGACCGTCAAATCACGGGTCCGGGTCTATTTACCCAAAATGTTGACCGAAGTCAACTTAAATTTAATTTTAAAGGCAAAACTAGCATTTTTTCTCAGTTTTTCATATAAAAGCTTTCCGGCTATACGCCCGGGTTGCGCACGCAAAATGAGGCGAAATAAAGGAGGTTTTCAAGGCCTCGAAATACCGTTTTGACTTGTAAAAATGAGAGATGACTTTTTAGGTCATCACATATTTGCTCACATTTGCATTGAGCTTTTGTTTGAAAACTGTTGAAAGATGTCTTTAAATGATTTCACTGGAACTGAATTTAAACGAGCTGTTTGATTTAAACTCTGGTTTTAAAAGCATGTCGTATTTTATTGAGTTTTGTGATATGAACTTTACTTGCATTATTGCTCGTCACTACTTCTCGGTCTTTATTTACTGTTGTTACTTACTGAGTTGGCGTACTCACGTTACTCCCTGCACCTTGTGTGTAGATCCAGACGTATTTGGACACGGTAGCGCCTGTTGACTATTCCGGTTGCAGATTCCTCGGAGATAGCAAGGTAGTTGTCTGGCGATCCCAGCCCTGCTCTTCTCCCTCTTATCTTCCTTTAGTTTTATTTAGTTATTTTTCAGACTATGTTAGTCTCGATATTGTTAGACAAATTGTAGTATATGCTCATGGCTAGTGACACCCGGATGTCGGCTTTTCTTTTTCGCACTTTTGTTTTGATTTGAACTCCTTTGTGAAGGTTTATATTAAATAGCTTTGAAATTATTTTTGAAAGGAAAACATCAATTTGTTTTGGAAATGTATCGTCTTGCCTAGTATCACGATAGGCGTCATCACGACAGAGTTAGTTTGGGTCGTGACGTAATACTAACATAATCTTCCAAAAGTGCAGTACTACAAGAAAAACCATAACCTTGAACCTGAGATTTAATGTTCACAATTTTTTATCTCTTTTTCATCTCTAGTGAATACTATTCATGCTGCAAATACAAAGCAAATTCTTTTAAAAAAAATAAATATATATATATATATAAGAACTGTTGTAGCCTCTATTTCTAGGCCCAAAGAATATACAATATAGTTTCTGGGGTTGGGATAAACATTTTATGTAATTTTTTTTATTTTTTTCCCTTTTATTCTAAAACTCTTCATCACCTAATTGTTTGGTCTCATATAGAAAGTTAAAATCCAGAGAAGAGTTCGAACTTCTTAAAATTAAAAATCTTAAAAATTAAAGCGCCTAATGGTCAAGCCAATATGAAAAATTATACACAGGGTCCAAGAAATAACTCGGAGATGAAAATTCACTAGCAGAGATGATAAGGAAGCAGCATTGATTTAGTCAGCAAACTAGAGCTGTAAAATAAATCAAATATACTAAATTTATCAAAAGAATATTAGGAATAGAAAGAAAAGAAAAATTCAGCACCTACAAAATTAAAAAAAAACACATAAAAAGTTACCTGACAAAGAATTAGAATACCATAAAGGGTTTGAGTTCAAGTCTGGCTAGGTGGAGACAAAGAGCTCAACTTTTGATTCCTTTCAAATAATTTTCTTGTCTCAGCTTATCTCTTTGATGTAATTAACTTTTGTTGAAGTTTTAAAAATCACTACCAAGTGTATCCTTGTTGTGTGTTGGATTCGTCGGCAACCTCTTGTGATTCCTCATCAGTCATCACATTTTAGAGTTTTTAGAGTGGCCCAAGGATTCATGGTAAAATATAGATGCATAAGAATTTACTGTTTTTGACTCTTATAAAACTGTACATATATCAAATATAACCTTTGGTATTTCCATTTAAAACTATCCATATATCAAATATAACCTTTGATATTTCCATTAGAATGGAAATATGAAGAAATAAATATTCCTTGAACTTAATTACTCTAGCTATAAATACAATGAATACGAATGTTCCTACTTTATTCAAATCTATAAAGTAGAACTGATTATTATATATTTACATGTTTATACAAGAAAATAACTATGATGGGTTGACTCTGATACCATAGTATAACGAACAGAGCAAGAGACTCCAAGAAAGCAAACTATATCATAGATACGAAAATTTTTCTACAAAAAAAGTTGGCTATTGCCAAGCTATACTAATAGTTAAATTTGCTTATAGTCGCAAAAGTTTCCCTTCAAAGGGGCTGGCTTCACAATCCATAAGGTATGGCTTGCCAAGCTACACAACTCCAATGTATCACTAAATAATAGGATGTCATCAATGTAAACCAAAGAGGTACGGAGGATGGACTGGAATATTTTTATCACGCCTTTTTGGAACAAGGAAGGTGCAGGTTTTAATCCGAAGGGCATGACTTTCCAATGGAAGTGATGATCGGGGATGCAAAATCCTGTTTTGGGTCTTTCTTCAGGGTGAATTCCCAATTGCCAAAATCCAGATTTTAAATCAAACTTGGAAAAATATTTGGCCTTGGCTAAGTGGGAGAAAAGAGTGAGTTTATTTGGGATAGGAAATTTATTATCTTGGAGGAAATGGTAGAGTGACTGGTAGTTAATGACTAACCTGAGTTCTCCTCTCGTCTACTCAGCTTTTTGTTGACATAAAATGCTTTGCATGCCCATTGTGAATCTGATGACTCTATCAGATCAAATTCCAAAAGTTCTCCACATTCTTTATTTGCAAGCTGAAGATGATCTGGATTCATGCCTGAATGACATATTAGATTGATGTTTTCATTCTTCTTGAAAGGGAGCTTGATAAAAAACTCTTCGTTTTTCCATAACAGGATTTTTCCTTTCTTCATGAAATCCTTGTGGGATTCAGCACATGAATGCCCAATGAGGTTTTGCTCAATCTCTTTAATTTGTTTGTCGTTGGGGATTTGGAATAGCCTTGGAATCTCAGAATAAGGTTTGAACTGCTTCTTAAAGGTTATCCCGTTAGCCCTGATCTGGAGTTGATCTTTCAGTTGCTTGAAAATGTCGAATCCAACAATAAGATCTTTTCCTGGTATATCAGACACTATCAACTTGGTTCTGTACTTCAATCCTGAAAAGAACTCAATTGTGACCGGGTGCTTTATGATGACGATGGTAGTCAGGATTCCATTCGATGCAGTGTTAAAATCCTTAAAGTGCGGCACCAGGACTCATGAGTGAACAAGCATCTTCAGTGTTGATGAAAGCAATAACTCGTGTTGGTTTATCCCATTTGGATGAATAAACCTTGTATTCTACTTGAGGGAAGACTACGAGAGCGTTGTTCTCTTCTCGGGCTTCTGCCACCGGTTCTGAAATTTGGTAGTGGTCGTCGCCTTGATCTTTGTATATATCAAGAGAGAATAAAGTTTCTTCACTGGGTTCATCATCCATAGAGAATATGGATTCAAGGTCCTCTTCTTTTCCGAGATGTATGCCAGTGTAATCTTCAATCTCTTCAAGGAGTTTGACAGATCTTCTCGATTGGGGACAATTTCTCGCAAAATGTCCAATTTTGTGGCAAATAAAGCATCTTTTTTTCTTGTGAAAATTTCCTGGCCTTCTTTGTCAAAAAAATATTTTGTGCGCCTCTTGGACCTTGATTTTCCATCTGGAATTCTGCCATCTAAACCTCCTAAATCCTTTCTGTTGCCTAGATGTGTGGTAGAAACATCCTGATCTGGTGATCAGATCGGATTTGCGGCATGCTTTGTCAAACGCTGGATTGTGTTGGATAATTTGTTTTAGGGCTGAGCGCTTTGTACAAATATCCTCCATTGCGACGGAAATAGCTTGCCTGATGTAGCCGAATTGTGGGATTGTTATCGATTGAAACTTTTATTCAATGATGGTCATGGTTCAACTTGCCAACAACTTTGGAAAGGAAGATACAAAGGCTTGCTTCAGGTTGATGTCTCCGCCGATTTCAAAGTATATCTTTGCCATTTTTTAAAATGCCTGTCAATTTCATTTTTGTCGAATGACATACACTTCATCTCGAATAGTTATCTTCACATATTCTCTTGTCTTTGGCCAGTATCTCCGCAGAAAACTTCATGTAGGATTCTGATGTTGAAGGCAAAATCCTGGGAAGTAAGAAAAGTACTTTTGTCTTGAATCCCAAGTGAGTTCCACCAATCTCTGAGGATTCCTGAGAACCGTGAAGTTAGTTATGACAGGATGATATACTTTTCTTGTTCTACCAAATTTTTGGTCACCATCCAAGTATAGAAGACTTGGATCCTTTGAGGCCATTTTGAAACCTTTACGTCATCTAAGGTGAAAGTATGGAAGCCAGTTCCAACAGGTTTTGACGCCATGGGTTCATGTCTTCTTTATGGGATTGGTTCATTCGTCATGCCTTCTTGATCCTCCTCTACTTCAGATACTTCTGGATATCTTGGTTGGCTTACAAATATTGGGGGATCGTCTTCTTCGTAAGAGTTTGTTGTGGATTCATTGCTTGATTGAGAGATATCTTTCATTGTATCATCTTATGATGAATTTAGAGATCCCGACCATGTGGTATCTTCTTCTGGCATGTTTCTTGGCTGGGAGACAAAAAGGTCTGGATTCTTCTGATCAGAAATCATCAGATTTTCGGGGTTGGACCCTTTTGAACTTTCTCCTTGATGTCGCCTTTTCTTGGTTTGTTTCTGGGCTGCAAGAGCATCTTTTCTTTCCCAAACCATTTTTGCAATATCGAATTCGGGTTCTTCTTTTAAGGGTTGGGTGAAGGAGATAGGATTATGTGAGGTAGTAGGAAAGGTAGGAAAGGTAGAAACGGTGCAGTCCAATTTTGGTGGGGAATATGCTTGTGTTGACATGGGGTATAAGGTAGGTTTTGAAGGGAAAAGTGAGGTTTTTTGTGACTCAAAGAGGCTATTTCTCAAAAGTTGAATTTGTTCCTTGATTGAAATCATCTCCTTTTGTTGTTGTTGAAAGAACTGGAAAAGTGAAGTTCCTGGCGGACAAATCTCATATTGTAAATTTGCCAATCTTAGCTCTAAGATTTTGATTAGTCCTGCATGGTGAGACGACGTCTGCTCCACCTTTTTCTCAATTGTTTCCACTTTTCTCATCATCTTGTTTTGTGTATGGGCCACATTTTTTATGGTGTTGCCAATATTGTTGAGCATTTTGTTTTGACAGATGGAATTTTCTGATTGCGAGTTCATTGTTGCTTCGATGTCACTTATTGGGGGTTTTTCTACAGAAGGTAGTACTATATTTTTCTTGGGGATTTTTGGAGCATGGTTGATACCCTCTTTTTCAAAAGGTTAAAGTGAAGGAAAATCTTGGGTATGACCGGAACTTAAAGGGCTCAACATGAATATTTGTGGGTATGTGGACTTTTGGGTTGATGGAGTTTTAGGTTCAGGTGGCTTTTTGGATTCTGAGTTACGAACTGGTGGTGGTTTGGGTTTCGTGGTGGTTTCACTATCTTCCTAGCTTGGAGTGAATTTTTCTGGTTTTGTAATTGACAAGAATTCATATTTACCTGGACGGCTTAATGAGCCAATTGAAGGGTCTTTATTTTCATATCTGGCTCGAAGTTGCTTTTATTTAATTTTCCCCTATATTTGGTTTAGTCTCGTTAAGGTGAAATCTTTCCCAATGACGTTGGTGATGTTCATCATATTCTCCAATTGGATCTTCTAAACAGTCTTGGCAGTCGCAGCCGAGATCCCAAGGGCAGTGTCCCGTAAAGGGGCATTTGAACCACCAAACTCTTCTGTCATCTTTGTCGAAATGTTTACACCAGTCATGTTCTTCCGTGATAGTTTGTATATTCCAGAAGGGTTCCCTTTCAGGGTCAGGGTTACGGTCTGTGTCCTTGGGTTGGATCATTTGGCAAGAAAATATGATTTTATTGGGTTTTTTGAGATGGGAAGGGTTAAAGCTTATGAAAATGGTTTTGTCATTTCTTTTGGTAAAAGTTGGCTCACCAGATTGTAGAGATTCTTCTGGTTCCCTTGACTAGTTAATCTCTGGTAATTTTCCTGGGTATTTGGGTGCACATGGTGTTTCCTTTGGTAGCATCAATATTCAAGAGTACAACATTTTTTCCTCCGGGAAGACAGAGATCCATGGCATGATTTTGGACCCACCACGCCATTTGGTGATGAAGAGTGGCTTGGATAGAATCTTTAGCTTGTGGGGCTCCTTAGATTTGGACTTGTATTTTGAGTGCATCGGTTATGTATGGGTCGTAAAGGTACATGTTGAAATTTGGAAAGATAGTTATGAAGACAGTCCCTGCATTCAAGGTAACTTTTGCAGTACCCAAATTTGCATGTTGGTACTCCAAGTATCTTGTATCTAGAAGAGAAAGTCGAGCAACAACAGGTTGAACTTTTCTTCCATGATAAGTCAGAGCAATTCGGATAGCACCAAAATGGATATGGGTAAAACCATGATCTCTCCATTGTCTGAAAAAATCATCTGGGATTAGGAGGGTAATGAATTGTTCTTCTTGAGTGGCAAGAAAAGGATGCTGGTCAAGTTTTGAGGCAACAACATATTCTTTGACTCCCTTTGGTGTGTGTTGGACTAAGGAACGGATTTGGGTCCATGGTGCAAATGATTTTTTGGATAAAGCGGAGTAAGGGTTTATGAGGGGTAGTTCAGTGGAGGATACTTTCTGTTCGTCGGGTAGGACATCTACTTTGGTGTTTTAGACGTCAATACCACACAAGAAGATAAGTTAATTTATGTGGTATCCAATTTTTCGAGTGTTGTCTCTCTAGAAGAACCTGGTTCTTCTTGGTGTTCCAACTTCTACTGTTGTGGAATAATAAAAATAGTAAAGTAAAAACACAGAGATTTTTACATAGAAAACACCTGGCTCAAAAGGTGAAAAAACCACGACCTACTCCTCAGTAGGATTTGCTCAAACTCTTCACTAAAACTCTGAGCCAAACGGACTTACAAAATAAACTCTTTTGTAATCCTAGGACTAACTCTAATCCCTTCGTAGTAACTAGCCTCTAGCTAATTTCTACAAGCTTCAAGTTAACTCTAACTTGAACAATGTGTACCTATTACAATTGCTTCTATGAAAGCTGAAAAGATACAATACTAAATCGCCTACTACAACCAACTAGACTCAATGACAAACAGATGGAACTGGTTCTTCTAGCTGGTCTGTAGCCTTTGTATCGCACAGTAATTCTGCTTGCAAAATCTCTGAGAATGGAAGCTTTCAGATCTTGATTCACTTCTTCACTTGTGCGTTCATATTATTCAAGCAAGAATACTTCAATTATTTGTAGATTCAGTTGTTGAGTTTGTCGTTCAGTTCTGGTACAACTCTTCCTGGGAGAAAGAGTTCGTATTAAACTCAACTTCCTTCCTTCGTTACTGTCCTTGCTGAATTCAACTTCTATTCTCTTATCAATTTGCAACCTTTTCGCATTAGGAGACACTCTCTTTGTTCATTGATACTTCACAATCGCATTCATCTCCTATGCATATACGGTTCATGTGCCAACACGTCAGGTCACGTATGTGTGCTCTGATGGACCTGGTTCAACTGGTCAGACATTTGTCAATCTTCAAAACTATGCAGTGACTTGGGTCAACATACTTCATAGAGGTAATCATATTTTTTGGATAAGGTTTTATACATAGTAGGAGACATATTCATTTTTGCAAGGGAAGAGGATGATGGAAACGACTCAGACATATTTAGTAGATTGTTCCTCCCTCCGAAAGGATGGGCTAGCTCTGATAACACAGTATAAGGAACAGAGCAAGAGACTCCAAGAAAGAAAACTATATCATAGATACGAAAATTTTCCTACAAAAAGGGTTGGCTATTGCCAAGCTACACTAACAGTTAATTTGCTTAAAGTCGCAAAAGTTTTCCTACAAAGGGGCTGGCTTCAAAACTCATAAGGGACGGCTTGCCAAGCTACACAACTCAGAAAACGTTTGTACTATAACCAACCTTAAAAGGGTAAAAAAGTCACTCAGCTTTTGAGGGGATATTTTCGTAATTCAATTTGGACTTAAAGGCTATCACACCTCCTTTTTTCCGAGGGGGTAGGGAGTTTTTACAATTTAAGTGACATTAATCGAAATGAGATTATTTTATTCAATTTCAGAGTCGCCACTTGGGATAATTTTACGGTGTCCCAAGTCAGCGGTTTATTTTAAATTCCAAATCGAGGAAATTTGACTTCGTTTAAAGTCTGCGAAAACCAGAAGACCGCGTAAGGAATTTTGTTAACCTGGGAGAAGGTGTTAGGCATTCCCGTATTTCATAATTTTAGCACGGTTGCTTTAATCACACCTGGCTTAGTCAAATTGTTTAATTACGTATTTTAGAACCTATGTGCATTTTACCTTTACCACTCTTAATTTCTTGATTATTCGTAATTATAAAATTATCTTGAAACGAGTCATGCGTACGTGGACTCATTTCGTTCGGCGCGTCAGGAATCATGTCACGCGTACGTGTTCACAATTAATCACGCTTTGTTAATATTAAGATTGTTTGGCCGAAGTTACGCGAATGCATACCTCAATTTATTTTGAAAATCGTAATTATGCCATACAAACATGTACACAATCACCATGATAGATTAAGTCGCGCTTAAAACATTTTCTACGAACATTCATTTTTAACTTGTAATCATGTCATGCGAACGTGTACACAATTAATAATATTTATTATTATTAAGATTGTTCGACCAAAGTCGCGCGAATGCGTACTTTGATTTATTTGGACATCATAATTATGTCACACGAACGTGTACATAATTACGATGATTTGATTAATTAAGAAAAAAATTTGTCTAAAAGCATACTATTCAAGAACTGTCTAGTTTCCTAGAATGCAAGGTTATATGTGTGAGGTCTATGTGTTATAGATTTTAGGCATGTGAAGGCTCAATGCTATCAAATGGTAGGTCTTCAAATACTAAGGCATATTCGAATCCAAATACTCTTATGCTTTGCCTTATTAACTTCAGTATCTCGATTTTAAACCCAACAAAAGGATTATAGTTTGGGACTAGAAATAGTTTACATACTGGCAAAAATCATGGGTTTGCAAGAAAGCCCAAAACGTCTTTAACCTCTAAAAGAAAACCTTAATTCTGCAGAAATGGTAGCTAGAATGGTCATGTAAATTTTCATACCTCAATCACAAAGAAATGAAAAACCAAACACATAAACCCAAAACCTCAAAATATGTTTTCCAAATCTTTATTTTCGAAAATCAGTAAAACGTAAATATTCACCCTTGTCGCTCCTTGTTGCGGCGCGCAACCCACTCCCATGTGTTCACCCTTATTGCTTCTCCATATATATATCACCCTTATTTCTCCTGTTGCGGCATGCAACCCGATCCCACCTATCCACCCTTATCACTCCTTGTTGCGGCGTGCAACCCGCTCCCACCAGACATATCATATCAGTTTATTCATAAAAACTTTCACAATTCAGGCCAAACCTTTCACAATATTTTTATATCAACAATTGTAAACATAAGTTGTAAAACTCATAAACGTCATCAATTGTCATTTCATAACGAAGCCAACCAGAATTTATATACATGTCGTAACACTGGCAACCAGTTCAATCCTTATGTAACACAAAAAAACCAAAAGAACAGTCAACACTTCAAAAATACTTGAAGCAATACTTAACAATAAATCAACGAATCCAAATAGACATATAAACCTCAATGATCATGAAACAATTAAGTCCAGAAAAAAATAATTGGAAGCGGGGAAGGGATCATGTTTAACAGACCATTTGGTGGTGCATAGATACTCGTCACCTCACCTATACACCACACGCATGTGAATTCACATAGCATTTAAGTTGGGGATTCTTATTCCCTCAAGTCAAGGTTAAACCAAGCACTTACCTCAATCTCGCAGGCCACTCACTGCTCAATTATCGTTGATCCTTTCGAATTTGCCTCTAACCCACTCGAATCTAATCATAATTAGCTTGATATCATTAATTAAGGCTAAAGGAAGTAACTTTACTTAAAATTTATAATTTTTCTAAGTTTTTTCAAAAAAAGTTAAAACCCGACCCTGGGCCCCCTTGGTCCAAACTCGGGTTTCGGACCAAATTCCTTTTACCCATTCACCCTCCCCCCCCTCTCCCGAGCCCGAATATGCGATTAGTTTCGAAATCTGATCTCAATTCGAGGTCAAAATCTCATTTTTACAAAATTCCCTAATTCTACCCAAACCCTCAATTCTACTGTGAAAATTCTTGATTTTGGATTGAAAAGTAATGAAAAACATTGGGTAATTGAAAGAAAAGAGTTAATGAACACTTACCTATGATTTTGGAAGAAAAAGCCTTGAGAAAATCAACTTAGGTCTTCTACCCTTGTGAAAAATAAGAAGAAAAGGTTGGAGTTCTAATTAATATGAACTCACTGCCCGATCATCGCACCTGCGGTGCTTGGGTCGCACCTACGCTTACGCAAGTGCGGAAAGGCTTCCGCTTTTACGAAAAAGATCTAGGCAGCATGGGGTCGCACCTGCGGTTGCATTACCGCTTCGCGGTCGTGCAACTGCGCACAAGGGTCTGCACCTGCGAAAAAGGGAGAACCCACGCTTGGTCGCACCTGCGAGCTCGCACCTGCGGCCAAAGGCTCGCAGGTGCGGGCACACCAGAACTGGTGCACCAAAACTAGTGCACCAGCAGATTTTACAAGTTTAAAAACATCCCCAAGCCTACCCGAAACTCACCCGAGCCCTCGGGGCTCTAAATCAAACATGCACGCAAGTCTAAAAATATCATACGGATTTGCTCATGCGATCAAATCACGAAAATAACATTTAAAACTATGGATTTAACCTCAAAACTCATCATTTTTCTCAAGAACACTTTAATTTTACTATTTCTCAACCGGACGTCCGAATCACGTCAAATCAACTTCGATTCTTACCAAATTTCACAGATAGGATGTACACATCATAACAAACCTGTATCGAGCTCCGAAACCAAAATACGGGCCCGATAACACGGTTTCAAACATTAATTCATTTCTTTATTTCATTGAAAATCCAGCAAAACAATTTCTTTCAAAAATTGATTTCTAAGGCTAGGGACCTCGGAATCCAATTTCGGGCATACGCCCAAGTCCCATATTTTACTGCGGACCTCCCGGGATCGTCGTAATACAGATCCAGGTTCTTTTACTAAAAATGTTGAACAAAGTCAACTAAAACCATTTTTTTTTTAAATTCCAAAAATTACTATTTCTCATATTTTACATAAAAGCCTTCCGGTTTCACACCCGGACTGCGCACGCAAATTGAGGTAAATGAAATTAATCTTTTTAAAGCTAATGAGTCTGGAATGGAGTCTTAATTTATAAGATGACCCTTTGGGTCATCACAAAAGTCTGCAAAAACCAGAAGACCGGGTAAGAAATTCTGTTAACCCGGGAGAAGGTGTTAGACATTTTCGAATTTCGTAGTTTTAACACGACCTCTTTAATCATACCTGGCTTAGTCAAATTGTTTAATTACGTATTTTAGAACTTACGTGCATTTTACCTTTACCTCTCTTAATTGCTTGATTATTCGTATATGAAATTATATTAAAACGAGTCACGCGTACGTGTACTCATTTCGTTCGACGGATCAGGAATCATGTCACGCGTACGTGTACACAATTAATCACGCTTTGTTAATATTAAGATTGTTTGGCCGAAGTCGCGCGAACGCATACCTCAATTTATTTTGAAAATCGTAATTATGTCACACGAACGTGTACACAATCACGATGATAGATTAAGTCGCGTCTAAAGAATTTTCTACGAATATTCATTCACGCGAACGTGTAAACAATTAATAATATTTATTATTATTAAGATTGTTCGACAAAAGTCGCGGGAACTCGTACTTTGATTTATTTAGAGATCATGATTATATCATGCGAACGTGTACATAATCACGATGATTTTATTAATTGAGAAAAAAACGTGTCTAAAAGCATACTATTCAAGAATTTCGTTTCCTAGAATGCGAGGTTATATGTGTGAGGTCTATGTGTAATAAATTTTTAGGCGTGTGAAGGCTCAATGCTATCAAATGGTAAGTCTTGAAATACTAAAGCTTATTCGAATCCAAATACTCTTATGCTTTGCCGTACTAACTTCAATATCTTGATTTTAAACTAAACAAAAGGATTATAGTTTTGGGACTAAAAATAGTTTACATACTGGCAAAAATCATGGGCTTGCAAGAAAGCCCAAAACGTCTTTAACCTCTAAAAGAAAACCTTAATTCTGCAGAAATGGTAGCTAGAATGGTCATGCAACTTTTCATACCTCAATCACAAATAAATGAAAAACCAAACACATAAACCCAAAACCTCAAAATATGTTAATACAAATTCAATGCTACGAGCAGAAAGGAACGAACTAGTTCTACTAATAATACATGTTTCAATAATAGACAATTATTTACACAAATCTTGCTCCGAAATATAAATACTAATTTGTATGTAATTTGTGAACTCCAAACTGGGCAATCCATGGCTTTTCTTTCAATTTGGGGACAGCAGACATAGTGTCACCATACTTCACAATATTTGAGTTGATTCTCTTGGCCTGCTCGGATGCATATCTGACCAATTGGTGGCCAGATTTATAACTTGCTTTGCTCCTACATTGAATCAAATGTAAAATGACATTTTCAACTACTAATCGACAACTATCAATACCAAACAAAATGATCCTAACTAACATGCTCAAAATCAGTTATCTAACACCAAGTATTGACAGAGAAAACATCGTTAAGCAACTCAAAATCAAGCACAAAGCAGCAGTTAGCTTAAGCACACATAATATCAAACAAATAGATCTTTTAATCCATGAAATAGCTAGCAATATTAGATCCATGAAGTCTTGAACAGATACAGTATCAAATAACCAACATTTGTTCATTAATTTAAAACAAAGAGAACAAAGTGATAGATATCTTACATACCTAGAGGCAGAAAATAGAGAAATGACCAAATAAAGGTCTGAAATCCAGAAGATCAAACTCAGTTACAGCAGGATGAGAAAACATCAGCAGAAATAGCAGGAAATGATGCTAAATCAAATTACAAAAGAACCCAGAAAAGTGAAAACCAAATAGCAGAAATGAAGCCAACTGAGAAGCCTTTTGTTCTTTTTTTGTTTCTGAAATTTCAAAGTTGGTTTCCAGAAATTTTCTTTTCTAAGATGAAGTTGAAGGGCAGAGTTTTTAAAAAAAAAATCGGTGTAAAGATCAGTGAGTGCATAAATGGAGAAATTTTGAACTTCAGAGGGTTTTTCTATGTAAAATTCGTCTCTGAGAAAGTGACGGGGAGTCTCTTTTATAAGGGAAAAATTTCAGCTCACTTCACATGTGCTCTCCCTAAAATTAAGGAGAAAAAGAATCTTTTTAAACTAATTCTCTACAGTTGTCCTTTTCTATCCAATTCTCAGAATCTTTTTAAAATTAAAAATGGACAGTTGTCCAATATCTAGAAGCTTCTTGTATGCTTATCTGAAATTTCCCTATTCTTTACTGTCCAATTGACCTCCTTAAGTTATGTTTAATGCAAATAGCCACCCCAATTTTGACCTATTTTATGATTTTCAATGCCCTAAGTTTCCATGCTCCCTTAGCTCCCTCAAGTTTCAATTAAGACATAAAAAAAACATATGGATATGAACAAACATTAGCCAACCAAACTATTACAATTAAACTAATTAAACACAATTGCACTAACTGATTATGCACTTAATTACAGCACGCAAGCAAAAGATTAGTTTGATCAGATTTAGGTATCAATCCGGCCAGAACAGAAAATTAAGCGAAAATGATAAAACAAAAATATTAAGCCTAAATCATGCAATTAACTATTAACCAAATTATGCAATTAACTATTAAATAAATCATGCACACACATAGAATCAACTGACATTAAATCCTAATATGCTAAAAAGTCAGAAGAACAGATTGAACTCATGCAGCAAGAGAAAAATAAAAATAAAAAGTTTACCTAAACATAGCAAGAATGATCTCTTCGACAAATTTAGTCGAGTCGGCGAATTCGAATATCTTCGAAATGGACCAAAAATGACACTAATCAATCGTTCTCGCTGAGAACAATCAACTAGCGTAAGTTTCGGTCAAATCGAGTCTTGAAACTTCAACAAAATCGAAAGAGGAAAGTACTAGGTTTTTTTTCCTTTTCAGATCCGAAATTGGAGGAGCTTGGTGAGGTTTTTGGGAAAGTTAACGAGGGATTTGGACTAAGGAGAGGATGGAGGTTGTAGGGTGTCAATTTGGGTGGGTTTGGAGACTATCTGCCGCCGTGGGTGATTTCCGGCGGCGGAAGCGACGGAGATTGAGAGAGGTGAGAAAGATGGTCTGTGAGGGTTTCATGGGAGTGTTTAGGACAGTTAAATGAGGTTTGAGAGATCAATTCTCAACCATTAGATTGAAGAGATCGAAGGGCTGAGATTAATTGTGACCCAAACGGCGTCGTTTGGTTTAATGGTGGAGCAGGACCGGGTAGAGGGTTTGGGCTGGGGCGGATTATGGTGACTTTGGGCCATTTTAAGCCTTTTGGCCCAGTTCTCCTTCTTTCTTTTCTTTATCTTTTTTTCTTTTTCTTGATTTTAAATCCTAATCTAATTAATTAAAAACCTAAATTAAGTCTTAAATCAAATCTAACTTCTAGAATTAAAATTAATTATCTATTTATAACATTTAAATAATTAATTAACTTAAAACTAATGAAAGAAAATACTAATTTTAAAATTAAAAGCTAAATATGTAAAAATGATCATTTTTTATTTTTGTTTAATAATAAAATTAACTCATGTAATTAAATTCTAAATGTAACTAAACCTAAATTCTATGAAATAATTTTTTTATACATTTTTTGATATTTTATTGTAATTTTAAAAATATTAAACATGCAATTAAATGCAAACAACAATTAATAAAAAATTCATAAAAATTCTATAAAAATTAAAACAATTAGAAAAATCTTTTTCGTGGATTTTGTAGGAGTATTTTTTACTCGGCCAAAAATCACGTGTTCACAAAGGCTTCCCACTTATAATATAGTATGAATGAATAAATGTCAGATATGATATGATACGATACGATACGATACGATGATTTGCTGCCTACTCTCACTTAATTAATTTCCACATACCTTCCCTGTTAATTATAGCTTTTTGTAACTTTCTAGCAAAACCATTGTGTTGCACGCATTAAAACGTGTTGAATGCCAATATTTGTCTTAAATTTTCATTAAATTAAGTATAAATTATTAATTTAGAATTCAATAGCTTAAACGAACTACAATTCCGAATGCATAATCATTCTTCCTCCTGCTGGTATAGCACAGGCACCGGTGAGAAGTTAATGTATATTTTTTGTTTCCACGAAAATAAATGTATTTAGTAGGCAGTTTTACATAGTCAACTATATGAGAAAGAATTATTTTATTTTAGTGTATATTTGCCTGTTGTACTAGTTCCCAGCAATCGGCACCCCTGATCTGATTATGAACTCATAGTCAAAACTGTAGAGAGAAATACAAATAAATATTGCAGTAGATTTGGCTGCATGTTTATGTCAGCCTAGCCTGCAAGTTAAAATTAGAAGCAAAATAAAGAGAGATAAAAACTATTGGAGCATCTTTATTTTAATACTATTAAATATACATTGTAAACATCTATTCCTACACTCTAAAACATTATTCATCTGATGACCTGTTTGTCCATAGATTTTTTTTTCTTCAAAAATGTGTTTGTCCATAAAATTTTACAAACTTTTGGAAATTTTTCGAAAATGAAGAAAAACTTGGTTCCCCACTCACAAAACTGCAATATTTTTTCAAGTGAGATACACGTCCAAACATAATTCAAACTCCAAATACCATTTTTCAACTTAACTCCAAATATTTATTTATTTTTTCAAAAATGTCCAACCGTCTACTTAGTTCCCATCTTCTCTATATATAGAGGTGTGCAATGAAACTAATCAAAACTCACTTATTCTAATCCATGATCTCAACTTCCATCGCTTTTTTCATGCACATTCCTTAGAGGGTATAAAGAGGAGAAATCTTTGTTTAAGATTGGTAATAACCCTTCTCTTAATCTTAATTAGCTAGCTTTATTTAATTTTTCTTAAACTAAGAAAGCATATAATATATTATTCTCCTTTTCTCTTTCTTCACAAAGAACTAAATAAAACCTAGAGCTAGGAACAGTACTCCTTTTTAATTTTTATTATTTTGTTTAATTATTTGACTTGAGCAGATAATTAAGGAGAGAAAATGTGGAAGCTAAAGATAAGCAGAAGGGGAAGGACCATGGCTAAAGACCACCAACAATTACATAGGAAGACAATACTGGGAATTTGATACAGAAGCTGGAACTGATGAAGAAAGAGCTTTAGTTGAGAAAATGCGTCAAGATTTCAAGAAGAACAGATTCATACAAAAACAAAGTGCTGACTAACTCATGCGTATGCAGGTATTAATTAACTAAAAGAAATTAAATCCATAATTTGATCAACACTCCCTCCATATTTCACTTTGTTTCTCGTAGTTTGACCGGACACAAGTTTATTAAAAAAAAGAAAAAATTGAAACTTGTCGTCTCAAATATGTCATATAACATCTACGTGGCTATGAAACTTTGAAATTTTGTGATCTTAAATTTATAATAATCAGAGGCGGATCCATAATTAGTACAGGGACCTATGCTAATATTTGATTATTTTTTTAAGATATTTGTAAGTATATATGGAGTTTTTGCCGAAGTTTTCCGATGCTCGTGACCCCTCAACCTATAGTATAGGCCTATGATGATTATAACATTTGTATCGCTATAAAAATTTCTCATTAAAATAAAAATATATCATTCTTTTTTAGACAGGCTACTGAGAAAATAGTGTCAAACAAAGTAAAACGTACTGAAAAATCTTTTGCTTTTGACGATTTTAGTCTGCCATAAAAAGTCTAATTTTTTTTTTTTTTTGGAGAGGTCCACATAGTTCATAATTTTGCGTGATTTTGCAGCTAAGAAAAGAGAATCCAAGTGTACTACTTCCAGCAGCAGTTAAATTAGAAGAATCAGAAAATATAACAGAAGAAGCAGTGAAGACTACACTAAAAAGGTCGATAAGGTACTACTCAACAATTCAAGCAAATGATGGGCACTGGCCGGCTGAATCTGCCGGCCCTTTGTTTTTCCTTCCCCCTCTGGTAATAGTTGGATCTTAAATTAGTCGACCTGCAGGTTCATTATTTATTTTTCTAGTTGGTATATATTGAATATACACGATTATACATATTTTATATATAAATTATGCATATGTTATACATCTGTCAGTTATTTTAGTTTAAGCGATTGGATAGACAACTATATAGATTAAGGGTGTGTTTGGTACGAAAGAAAAATGTTTTCGTGGATTTTATCACTTATTTTCTCTTGTTTGGTTTTGGTTGGTGAATGAAAAACTTTTCCAGAAATTATTTTATAGTGTTTGGTTAGAGAGTAGAAAATATATCTTATGAAAATAATTTTTTATTCGCGCAAACCCAAAGGAACTAATGTATTGTTTTACTTTTTTACGCAAAAAAACAACGTTGAAATTTGTGTTCCATAACTAAAAGAAAATACTCTTATCTTTGGTTGAAAAGGAAAGTACTTTTTGTACAGCATGAAAATAAAGTACTCATTTTGTTGAAATAAAAGAAAATATTTTTTCTACATCATGAAAAAAAATACTCCCTTTTTGTTGAGATGAAAGAAAAATATTTTTTACTACATCATTTTGTTGAAATGAAAGAAAAAAACTTTTTACTGCATCATTATGTTAAAATGAAAAAAATATTTTTTCTACATTATGAAAAGAAAGTACTTTTTTTGTTGAAATGAAAGAAAATATTTTTTACTACATCATTTTGTTGAAATGAAGAAAATACTTTGTGTACATCATGAAAAGAAAATACTTTTTTGTTAAAATTATATGATGAAAAGAAAATACACATTTGTTGAAATGAAAAAAAAAGTGATCTTTACATAAATAGGCGGTCATATTTATTGTTTACTTTTTCTAGCCATAAACATAGATTATACATTCATTATACATAATTATGGACATATAATACACAAATTATGCATACAATATACTTCCACCGACTATTTTTAGTTTAAGCGGTTGGATGGGCGGTTATTTGGGTTAATACTCAAAAATAAAAGTACTCTATCTATAACATGATAAGAAAGTATACTATTAATAATACTTTTATTTAGATACGGGATGAGGGTAGAGGTGGGGCGAGGGCGGGGTTGGGGTATGGGATGAGTTGGTCAGGACGGGGAATAGGGTAAGGAAGGCTGAAAAAAAATTTAAATTTTTTTTTTCCTTCTCTTAATAGGAAAGTGGCGACTGACACTACAAAAAAATATATTATAGTGTAATTTAACTTGTTTGTAACATATCGTCTCTCTTATTAATAGTTACTTATGTAGGTCATGGCATTGTATGTCACGGGAGACATGAATGCGGTTTTATCACCAGCTCATCAAATGGAGATTAAACGCTACACTTACAATCACCAGGTCTTTTTATTTACTTATATATGAATTAACACAGTATAAATTATTCAGATTATTGTAGATGTGATAATTAATGAAATGATTTTTATGTGGACAGAACGAAGATGGAGGGTGGGGATTTCATATAGAGGGACATAGTACTATGTTTGGGACAGTATTTAACTATATAGCACTGAGGTTGCTAGGAGAAGATGCTGAAGAGAATAAAGCATTGGCTAAAGGACGTAAATGGATTCTTGATCATGGTTCTGCTGTTGCTACTCCTTCTTTGGGAAAGTTTTGGCTCGCGGTATGAATACTCTCTCCGTCCTAATGTATGTAACGGTATTTAACTGGACACAGAGTTTAAGCGGGAGCGATGCTATATGTGGTCAATAGCGATGCTATCTGTGGATTCTCTTCCCTTTTTTTTATTAGTTTTAAAAAAAAAACAGTTCGGTGTATTAAACTCCCGCTATGCACGGGGTCCGGGGAACGGCCGGACCACAAGGGTCTATTGTATGTCGCCTTACCCTGCATTTCCGCAAGAGATTGTTTCCACAACTTGAACTCTTGACCTCCTGGTCACATGATTTACCAGTTACACCAAGACTACCCTTCTTTTCTTTTATTAGTTTAAGTTATAAAAATATTTACACAATCAGCTCGCTTATAAAATAATTATTTTTTTTAAATATGAGAATAGGAGGATCTTTACTATCCACATCCATTGATACAAGATACACTTTGGGGATTCCTGCATCACTTTGCCGAGCCAGTTCTAAAGAGATGGCCGTTTACTAAACTAAGAGAAAAAGCTTTGAATCTTGCCATGGAACATATTCACTACGAGGATGAAAATAGCAGATACATTTGCATTGGATGTGTGGAAAAGGTAACTTACGATATGCAGAACCTCTATATAACAACCTCGTTTATTCCGAATATTTTTGAATGCGTGAAGTGCTGTTATAGAGAATACATATTAAAAAATAATATAAAAATTACTTTCGAAAAAGCTTGACTTTTATAGTGAAGTGTTGTTATATAGGAATGTTGTTATAGAGAGGTATGACTGTAATTGTAAGAGTTTATACTTCTAATTTTTTTTTTTATTATTATTAGACCACCTAAAAGATAACTGATTAATTACTTGAAAAATAAGGCAACAACCACAGGCGAACCTATGTGTAGTGTTGAGTCGTCACCAGACCCTGTAAATTCGGTAAAAGATTGTACATGTATATGTGTATACCTTGAAAATGATTATATAAATAAGGAGTTTATTATTTTTAGCCCGTACCAGAAACTATTTACATTCGTAGTCAAAAAATATATAAATTTTGTATATAACATACATAATATATATACAAAAATATTTTTTTTTTTGCTATTATTTTGAGAGTGGCTATACAGTGCATTTTTCCTATTAATAACTTGGCACCCTAAACACTAAAAGTCTTGAGGGGCACATGTTGAGCAAAATAATGTTGCCTCCCGTCACATTAAAATTCTGAGTCCGTCTCCGTAAATAACCTGCTACAATCAGTGGAGAAACCAGATTTTTTAATAAAGTGTGTTCAATGTTTAATATATATTTATAAAAAGTAATTTTTGACTTATATACATAATATAATTTTCTAAACACTCAATATAATTTTTTGATAGAATAAGGTAGAATAAGGTAGAATTATATTGATAGAATAAAAGTTCTTTACATTATAAGTGTATATAAATTAATACTTGTTAGTAAAAATGATAATATAACCAGACATGTATTATGTTTCCGAGGTCAGGCCTAGTACCCCTCATTGAATATTTTTTGCAATACAACACCTAGATCTCTGTCTGGGGAGCTTTATTTTAAAAAAAAAAAAAAAAAAGACATGACATGTACATTGCTACAACATTAACACAAATAAACCAAAAAGTCACTTTGAGATAATTAATTGAAAATATTATTATTCTTTTGGCAGGTACTATGTCTAATTGCTTGTTGGGTGGAAGATCCAAATTCATATAAACGCCACCTTGCTCGCTTACCAGATTACTATTGGATATCTGAAGATGGTTTAAAATTTCAGGTTTATTCAATACCTAGCCTTTCTCTTTATTATCTTTTTCTTTTTATTTTAATTATCATCACATTTTATTAACAAATCATAAAATCCTTATGATTTGCCAGAACAAGTATGCTAATGATAATTACAATTTGATTATTCCAGTCCTTTGGTTGTCAAACGTGGGATGCAGTTTTTTCAATCCAAGCAATCTTATCAAGTGATCTAGCTGCAGAATTTGGACCAACCCTCAAGAAAGCAAATGATTTTCTAAAAGCATCACAGGTTCATCATAAAAAACTCAAATCTTACTTTTTTTTTTATATAACCGTGATGGTAAAGTTACGTCCATGTGACTAGGAGGTCACGGGTTCGAGCCGAGGTAACAGCCTTTTATAGAATTACAGGGTACGACTGCGTACAATAGATCCTGGTCGGACCCTTTCCTCAAACCCTAACGGGAGATTAGTCATGCACCGGACTGCCCTTTTAATGTCCGAATCAGCTTGTGTGCTGCCTATATTTTTTATTGATTAACGTAGGATATACTGTATCACAATTATATATCTGAGCATTTAGCACTAATTTTAGGTCAAAGAGAATCCTTGTGGGGACTTCAGAAAAATGTATAGGCATCTCTCTAAAGGTGCTTGGACATTTTCAATGCAAGATCATGGTTGGCAAGTCTCTGATTGCACTTCCGAAGGACTAAAGCTAGTTCTTTCAACAATTTATATTATTTCAACAATAAAGTTGGCTGCGGACTCAAGATTTTAGTTTTATGAGTTCAGATTCGTAATTCCATCTAATAATTTACTGGGTCGAAAACCTATCATCTATACATATTTAGTGGACTTTTTAACATATATATATATATTCTAAGCCGAAAGTTATATGCTTCTGCGGATATGTGTGTTTAAATCTCTTGCAAATATGCTAGGTTATTTCTTTTATTTGAATTAACAAATTTACATAATTAGTACTTGTGTTGGTGCTATTCTAAAAAGAACTATTGGTTTATGATATTCTATGCTTGTTTTGCAGTGTGCACTTTTATTTTCACAAATGCCTACAGAACTAGTTGGGAAAGAGTTCGAAACTGAACGCTTATGTGTTGCAGTAAATGTTACTCTGTCTCTGCAGGTAAACATTGATTAGTAAAAGGAGAACTTCTTCAAAAAATAATAATAATAATAATAATAATAATATAATACTCAAAATAGTTTATATCGACTACTATTTTCTTTGTAATAGGACTCTAATATTTGATTTTATAAGTTTAAAGAAAACCTTTGTAACACGTAGAAGGTCGTTAAAATATCAAAAAAAAAAAAAAAAAAGATTTTAAAGATGATTTAAATGTTGTTTTCTTTGAAATTATATGACATGATTAACCTTAATTATAAATTATAAATGTAGAGTGAAAATGGAGGTTTTCCAGCTTGGGAGCCACAACGTGCTTATCGCTGTTTGGAGGTAATAAACTGAATCCTTGTCTTTCTGCCAAATAAACTGATTCCTAATATTACGTTGTATATTGATAGTGTAAAATTTGTTAGCATATATAGTCAAACTTTACTATAACAACTTTGTTTATTCCGAAATTTTTTAGTTATTATAGTGAAATGTTATTAAATATAGCATATATTATAACATAATATAAAAAATTGGTTTCAAAAGAAAACTTAGTTGTTATAATAAAGTGTTGTTATAGAGAGATTTGACTGTATAAACTAAAATCATATTTGCATGAGTTAATTAGGTAATCTAGTATAAATATTAACTGATAACCTGATAACTAGCTAGCAATTTTTAACATGTTAAACTATACTATACTGGTAGTTTAAAATATTTTTATAATGTCCATCTATATATAAATATAACTTAAGTCCCATTTAAATTCTCAAAGTCATACTTTTCCTACTTGTGCAATTTGTTTAGTTTTCTAATGCTGTAAATTCTGCTTATTTGATTTGCTATTGACTTTTTTCTTCTTATGTGCGTATCAGAAATTTAATCCTACGGAATTTTTCGAGGATACTACTATTGAACGAGAGTAAGCTTTACTTCCTGCATTTATTAAAAAAATATTAAATATATCTTCAATTTTATAAAATATTTATTTATGATTTCAAGGTATGTGGAATGCCCTTCATCAGCAATACAAGCTTTAGCATTGTTTAAAAAGTTACACCCTAGACATAGAAGAAAGGAAATTGAAGCTGCAACTTCAAAAGGTTTACAATACATAGAGAATACACAAAATTCTGATGGCTCGTGGTATATTTCGTGTATTCAAAATTTAAATAATGCGAGTTTTGAATTGAGAAAGTGATTCTCAAATGTATATCTAACTTTAACCTTTGCTTTAATTCTCTTAAATTGATAAGATAATATTATTATTTACAACCATATATATACATACAGGACAGGTTGTTGGGGAATTTGCTATACATATGGAACATGCTTTGCAGTAGATGGATTAATAGCATATTCTACTTGTCATGCCCTTCAAAAGGCCTGTAAATTTTTGTTGTCAAAGTGTGGTTGGGGTGAGAGTTATCTTTCAAATTCAAATAAGGTAACAAAATTATATATATATATATATATATATATATCATTTCTATTCTTCCTTTACAAAATTCGGCAGAGGCAAGATTTGAAGTTTATGATTCTTATATTTCTATTTCTACTTGTTTCTTTTGTTTCGGTTATCATATTATCTTGTTGTTGTTACTGCTTCCTTTTTATCTATGGCTACTCCACTACTGTATTGCTTTTTCAAAACTGTTGCGAATATGCTTTTCTTGAGCAGAGGGTCTATCGAAAACAACCTCTCTACCTTCACAAGATAGGGATAAGGTTTGCGCGTATATACTACCATTCCCAGATACCACTTGTTGGATTATACTGCCTGTGTTGTTGTTGTTTGTTGAATTGTCACAACAATCTCAAGCTTATACAATAGATTGGATTTACGGTCAAGTATTTATATGTTTTTAGTAAATTTCTTAATACATACGCAGAATTTGGACAAAAAATAACTAAGTTCACGTGAATCCGTAGTACATGGTAGATCTGCTCCTATCTAGTTATATAAGGTCTAAGATTATTAGGTGTCCAAACAACTGCTTAGGGCAATTGATCACATCATTTAAACAGAAACTTGTATTGATTTGTTTCTTTTAATTAACAGTTCTTAATTAATTCCTTTAATTTTGATATTTTTTTTTCAATAGGTTTATACAAACATTAAAGGCGACCAGTCAAATTTGGTACAAACTTCATGGGCATTGTTATCTCTCATTAACGCTGGACTGGTTTGTATTACAAACTTGTACTTTAAAAGTTACTCGACTCTGCACAATAAAGTCTAATGTTCAATATTTAATCTATGTTAAATCTCTTAATTTCTATAGTTATTTTCTAATTGCCACTTTTTTTTACAAATAATTAAATTCAAAGCTTATGGAATCTTTTAACTAATCGTTATTTTCCTTTTTTTTTAACCCTCAGGCGGAAATTGATCCAGCAGCAATAAATCGTGGAATAAGATTGTTAATAAATTCACAAAGGGAAGATGGTGACTATCCACAACAGGTAAGAAGCTGCCTTATAAGAATCATAACTTTTTTTTTACTATGGTTAACAATTGAAAAATGTTTTAACTGAACAGCATCAGTTATGAAACTTGAACTCATAGATACAGTTCGAACTGTGACTTCTTAGTCATTAGACTATTTTCTGAAGAAATACATTATATCCAGTAATATGATTGTAAATAAAATTCTTTCATTCCAAGATACGAGCATGTATATATAACAACATATCCCGTGTGATCCCACGGATGGGGATTGGGGAGGGTGGAGTGTACGGATATGAGAATGTATATAGCAATTTTAAATAGTGAACGACTAATGCTCTATTTCTTATGTATTTGCAGGGAATAACTGGGGCATTTATGAAGAACTGCACCTTGAACTACGCTTCATACAGAGATATCTTCCCAATATGGACTCTTGGTCAATATCGCAAACGTTTTCTAATGAAACTGAAGTAAAATCCTTGGACTTCATTTTCTTTTAATGTCTTGAACCGGGTGTCTATCTGAAACAACTTATCTACCTCACACATGATCTACGTACACCCCACCCTCCCCAGATCCCGCCTATGGAATCACATAATCACATTGGGTATGTTGTTGTTAAAGTATGTTTAAGCAAGTGGCATTCCCAATATAATAGAAAGTTGCAATTGTCGTTGGAAAGAGGATTGAGGCTTAAACTATCACTTTTATGTCAATATGAACAAAATCATTAAAAAAAAAAGGGGGGCTCTGATAGTATTGTTTTTTTTTTTTTTTAATATAACCGGAGGTTCCAGGCACCCATGAAATTATTCGAGACGTGCGTAAACTGCCGCCCCCGAACACCACGGTTACCCAAAAAGAAATAGGGACATAGCAACGAGGACACCAATATTTTGTATTGCAGTAGGTCTGAGTCAGTATTCAGAATATAATTCAAAACCTGTGCCCTAAATTTTTATGCAAATCCAAGCCCTTTTTTCTCCTTACAATCGATACTTAGACATTTTATTCTCAATCCAGCTTACTTCTTTCAGGTGTACAAAATTGTAAAGCTAGCTAATACACAACATTCCTGTCTGCCCTTCCAGGGGTAGGACATCTTACCCTCCCCAAACCCCACTTGTGGGAAGCTACTGGGTTTGTTGTTGTTAGCTAATACATAACATATCTCATGAATTACAACTTGACCTAAAGTAGTCTCTTGACCAACTCCAGGTTCAATAGAAGTAAACTTTCAACTAACCCAGCAGCAATAGTTGAAGTGGCAGAAATCGGTGGATAAGTTCCTCGTACAGCGAGTACGCAACGTTTTTTCATTACCTTAGAATTGCAAGTCCAAAGAGTTTTGAGAAACTCCTCTTTTTTTTTCAAGGAAAGAGTAAGAAAGGAACCTCAGAAGCACAAAATCTAGGCTACAGACATAGTCATAATCTGACGAGCAAGACCAGGATCTTGTTGTAAGAGCTCCCTAAGGTTATTCTCCACCTCCGCCAGATGCTTTTCCAGATACTCTTTAGAAGTCTGCCCAACAAGCAATATCTGTTTAAATACTGACTCTTCGCCGATGTATTCAGTTAACGTTTCATACAAAAACAGCAAAAGGAAAACTATAATTATTCATAGCAGTAATTACTAGGAAAATGAATATCAGAAAATAGAGAGATCTTATCCTTGTGAACACGTAATTTTTGCCCTACGGAAAATACTCCTACAAAATAATTTTCTTTGATTTTTGTAAGATTTCTAGGAATTTGTTTGTTTGCATTTGTGCATATCTTAAAATCGTAAAAGTCAATAAAATATTTTAATCTTTATTTTTATAGCATTTTAAGTTTGTAATTGCATTTTTAGGGTTAATCACCTTTTAATTGCATTACTAAAATACAAAACCACAAAGAAAATGTGTTAGTCATTGTAGCATTTTAGGTTTAATTAGTTGGACTTTTTGAGGGGATTAGTTTAACTGCTGGATCATTTGAAAATGATTTTTTTTGCAAAGAAAATTCGGAATTAGGATATTTAAAATTGGTTAAGGTTGAAGTTCAATAACAAAGAAGAAAGGGGTCATTTACCTTGCTAAGAGCAAATACCCGCCCCAATCCTCATTTAAGCCGGCCCAGACCACATTCATCTTCCTTGTTTGGACGGCCCGGAACTAGCTCCCCACGCTTGGGGCAGCAAGCAATGCATATTATATGATATGCGTACTCTTTTTCCTTCACTAGAAAGGTTTAACGAGGCACATTATCTATGGACACTCAAGGGGGAGTGTTACAAAAATTATTGTGGATGTCCATAACCACTAACGGAGTAATGATCACTTCTCCTCTCCATTATCTCAAATGCTTAATGACATGTTCAATGACTTATTCATGGTATACCTCTATGTAATACTATAAATAGAGGATGAGAAGTGATATTGTATATGCTTGAAAAATAAGAAACCCTCCGATCTTTCTCTTTATATCTTTTAGCTTGTTTTTCCTTCTTCTATATTGTTATTTTGAGCTATATTTCTTAACACGTTATCAGCACGAGACTCTACTGTCTCGACAAGCTCTTTGAGAAGACTAGGTATAATTTTTCTCCTCTTTTAATTATGACTGATATTATGAAAAGAAAGTTCGTTGCCCTTGAAATTTCGGGCAAGAACTATATGACATGGGTGTTGGATGCTGAAATCCATTTAGATGTAATGGGTCTTGGAGACGCCATTAAAGATAGAAATAAAGCATCTACCCAAGACTGTGCTAAGGCCTTGATTTCTTGCGCCATCACCTTGATGAAGGGTTGAAAATAGCATATCTCACAGTCAAAGATCCGCTTGTTTTGTGCAATGGCTTAAAAGGAAAGATATGACAACTTAAAGTTGGTCACTCTTCCACAAGCACGATATGATTGGGCTCATCTGAGGCTCCAAGAGTTTAAGTCTGTTTCTGAATATAATTTTGCGATATTCAGAATTACTTCTAAATTGAAACTCTGTGGAGATAGTAACATTTACTATGATATGCTTGAAAAAACGTTCACAATGATTCATGCCTCCAATATGGTCTTGCAACAGCAGTACCGAGATAAAGGTTTCAAGAAGTACTCTGAGTTGATTTTCCACGGAAAAGGTCGTGGCATTGTTCTCCTTGAATATGAAATATAGTTCAAAGTCGTGGCATTGTTCTCATAATGGGTCTACACTATTGTTCTCCTTGAATATATGGAAGAAAACTCTTTCTCTCTATATCTCTTAGCTTGTTTTTCCTTGTTCTATATTGTTACTTTGAGCTATATTTCATAACATGTTATCAGCACGAAGTCTCTACTTCAAAATTAAACTTCACATCTTCTGAGTTTTTGTTTGACACATATATTCCGCTACACATCCATTAAGTACTCCGATTATTGTTCGATCACTTGATGTGAATAAGGACCCGTTCCGACCTCAAGAAATGAAGGAAGAACTTCTTGGTCATGAAATATCATATCTTAGTGCAATTGGTGCACTAATGTAGGCCTGACATAACTATTTCAGTTAATGTCTTAGCAAGATATAGCTCTGCTCCTACAAGGAGACATTGGAATGGAATTGAACACATTGCAGTATCTAAAAGGGACTACCGCTATGGGCTTATTTATGGCAATGATTGCAGTCTCGATCTTGTTAGTTATACTGATACTGGGTATTTATAAGATCAACCACGCTAGCGGAATATATATGTCAAACAAAAACTCGGAAGATGTGAAGTTTAATTTTGAAGTTAGAGACTTCGTGCTGATAACATGTTATGAAATATAGCTCAAAGTAACAATATAGAACAAGGAAAAACAAGTTGTGATATAGAGAGAAAGAGAGGAGAAATTTTTATTTCTTCCATGTATTTAAGGAGAACAATAGTCTAGACCCATTATGAGAACAATAGTCTAGACTTTGAACTATATTTCATATTCAAGGAGAACAATGCCATGACTTTTTCCACGCTAAGCATAATGGGAATACACCTCATCCACTTTAGGCAATGGTGTAGACCCAGTGGGTCGATTTTCGTGATTTCTCTCATAAGCAAGCCATAGTTTCGTTCATCCACAAGGAGAAGAAAAATCAACTCAAAGTACTTCTTGAAACCTTTCTCTCGGTACTACTGTTGCAAGACCATATTAGAGGCATGAAACGTTGTGAACGTTTTTTCAAGCATATTATAGTCAGTGATACTATCTCCACAGAGTTTCAATTTAGAAGTAATTATGAACATCGCAGAATTATATTCAGAAACAGACTTAAAGTCTTGGAGCCTTAGATGAGCCCAATCATATCGTGCTTGTGGAAGAGTGACCAACTTTAAGTTGTCATATCTTTCCTTTAAGCCATTGCACAATACAATTGAATTTTTGACTGTGAGATATGCTATTTTCAACCCTTCATCAAGGTGATGGCGTAAGAAATCAAGGCCTTCGCACGGTCTTGGGTAGAAGCTTTATTTCTATCTTTAATGGCGTCTCCAAGACCCATTACATCTAAATAGATTTCAGCATCCAACACCCATGTCATATAGTTCTTGTCCGAAATTTCAAGGACAACGAACTTCTTTTCATAATATCAGTCATAATTAAAAGAGAAGAAAAATTATACCTTAGACTTCTCAAAAGCTTCTCGAGACAATGGAGTCTCATGCTGATAACGTGTTATGAAATATAGCTCAAAGTAATAGAACAAGAAAAAACAAACTAAGAGATATAGAGAGAAAGAGAGGAGAGATTCTTATTTATTCCATGTATTCAAGTGTATTTTTCAAGCATATACAATATCACTTCTCATCCTCTACTTATATTATTACATAGAGGTATATCAAAGAATACCATGAATATGTCATTCAACATGTCATTAAGCATTTGAGATCATGGGAGAGATTATGGAGATAATGGAGATTAGTGATCATTATCCTTTGGTGGTTATGGACATCCACCATAATTTTTGTAACACTCCCCTTTGGATGTCCATAGATAATGTGTCTCGTTAAACCTTTCTAGGAAAAAACCCTATGGGAAAAAATCCTAGTGAAGGAAAAAGAGAACACATATCATGTCATATGGATTGCTTGTTGTCCCAAGCGTGGGGAGCTAGTTCCGGGCCGTCCGAACAAGGAAGATGAATGGTTGAGATCGTTTTAAGTCAAAACGGTGTCGTTTGGTTGTGGATGTGGTCTAGGCCGGCTTAAATGAGGATTGGGGCGGGTATTTTGTTGGAGGAATGGGCCGCTGCTCTTGGCCCAGTTAAATGGATAACAAATGACCCCTTTCTTCTTTGGTATTTAACTTCAACCTTAACCAATTTTAAACAGCCTAATTCCGAATTTTATTTGCAAAAACAAATCATTTTCAAATAATCCAGCAATTGAACTAATCCCCTAACTAACTAGGTAATTTAACAAAAAGTCCAACTAATTAAACCTAAAATGCTACAATGACCTAAATGACTAACGCATTTTCTTTGTGATTTTGTATTTTAGTATTGCAATTAAAAGGTGATTAAACCCTAAAAATGCAATTACAAACCTAAAATGCTATAAAAATAAAGATTAAAATAATTTTAATGACTTTTACGATTTTAAGATATTAACTATGCACAAATGAAAACAAACAAATAAAGAGAAATTCCTAGAAATTCTACAAAAATCAAAGACAATTAGAAAACTATTTTTGTGGATTTTGTAGGAGTATCTTCCGTAGGGAAAAAATTACGTGCTCACGACCCTCTTTAGTTAAAAGATTATAAATATGCAGAACTGCATTTGGAACGAAAGAAAAGGCCTCCATGGAGAAATTTTTGTGAAAAATGCCCCGTCTTAGGGAATCACTTTTTAATGTTTGATTGAGTATAAAAGTTGATAACATGCGGTAATCATAAAATGCGTAGGATAAGACACAAGAATAATGTTTTAATGATATTTTTTACTATTAAAGATTGACACAATCTAAGCGTTGATCGAGGCAAATGAGTGAAATTTGAGATACTTTTAAAGAAAAATGACGTTTGTCCACAAGAGATGGAAGTCATCTTATCCCTTTGGATAGTTCAAGGTAAGCAAATTCTTAAAATTGTTTTCCTTGTGCTCCTTTAATTTCTTCTTGCTTTTCTTTTATAACTAAGCAGAGCTTTTTTTTTATACACTAAACAGAGTAGAATGAATGTTGAGGATTCATATAGCAAACTCAAACTAGCTTGGAATTTGTGTAGCTGTTGTTGTGGTTTTGATGTACCAACTATAGTTAGGTAAAGGTGGCAAGTAAAATTCGTTCAACAGCACGGCAGCATTTATTTATACCAAGGGTCAATATGCTAAACATTGAGACTGAAATCAGCGAATAGTAGTTAAATGAAAAGTAAGGAAAATGGCAAGCTACAAAAAAAAAACAGGAAGTTCCTATTTGCAGAGCTAAAGGAAGAAATTGTTGTCCAGTAATGAGGTTTAAGCTATAAAGTGGACCTTTTCTTTTCCATTTTTCCCCAAATGATTTAGCTCAGACTTATTATTGGTGGATGCTTTCGGAGCAGAGCCCTCGTTGGTAAAGTAAGTGAACGATTGAACTCTTAAACACCATAGAACACTTTTTTATCTGATGAGTTCACAGCAAAATTTCAAAAGTTATGTAACTAATAATTTCAGAACAAAGCATCAATATTAGGCCTAAGGCCAAAATTGAGACTTGAAACTACATTACTTTATCAGTTTGAGACATCTCTATTCAATTACCATAATAATTTTGTGACTCAAAAATAAACTATAACTATGAAGAAGTCAGGCATGGTATGACAATGAGCAACAATATTCTAAAATGAGAAAGGAATTTGAGAATTCACCTGCAAAGATGCAATTGCGGTTTCACTATCCTTGAGTTTTTGCTCTTGCTCATCCATTAACACAGTCTTTGGCTCTAAGATAAACCTGAAAATAAAAGATTGTTCAAAGTGAGATAAATATAAAAGCAGCACAGAAATTTGAGAAATCCAGAATAATAATATATATGATCCACATCCCCTTGTCCTTTTACAGATACCAGCAGGACATGATAGACTTCAGTTCAAAACTTACGTTCTTCCTGCAACAAAAAGACAAAAGACAATGGAACACGATAAAGTTAGAACTCTGGTCAAAATTATTTAAGTGAAATCAAAAAATTAACAAATCATTCAATCAATCAGCTTTTTCTCAATTCCGAAATGGTTTGGGTCAACTATATGAAAACTCATATATTTACTCCACTGTATCCGAGGCTACATAATTCCAACACTAAATAATTATTCTTTCAGGTATTCATCTAAATTGTGTCTTTTCAGGCAAATGTGAATTCTTTAAAACTAGAGGTTTTCTAAATCTCACACTTTTCCCTACACCTGATATCTAACCTGACCAGAAAGACTCGTGCCAAATACTGAACCAAATGTAATTTAACAAACAAATCTTAATCCCTGCTAGCTGGTATCATATTTATGGATCTTTTACTTCCATTGTGTTTAGTTCTTAGAAAAATCTGCATTGATTTTACAAAATTGTATGCCTTTTGAAGCAACTTTCCTCAATTTAATTTTTATGCCACGTCCCTTGTAAGCACATTCAATCATCATAGTCACATCTACGGACCAATGCATTTGGAGGTATACAAGACATAGGCCAAACCATCTTAAATTACCTCTCATTTTGACCTCTGTGAGTGCTACTTGCTTCGACATGATAATTTCTGGTCTTGTTCAACATTGTATGACCACAGATGCATATTAATAGACGAATACCGACAACGCAGATTTTGCAAAATGTTGGGTCTTAAAGTACCCATATCCACTTTAATAAAACATAGTATAACTGTTCTATAAAACTTCTTTTGTTTTGTCACTTTGTCAGGCTTTTTTCTACTCTCCATTAACCACAAGAACATTGCGATGTGATTTCTAAGAGAAACCAGTTCTTCTAAGTACTAATTTACCATTGATTCCTTTACTTGAATGGAAACTAATAGTTTTCCACTGATTAGATTAATGTGCTTGACCTGCGACGAACGGAGAAGCTACAAAAGAAAATGAAATACACCAACCATTGTGAACCCCTTCTTTTGCTTCAGTTATTTGGTTGATGTAAAAGGTGAGAATAGAATAGAAAGAACAAAATATTCAGACTATCAGATGAAACCATCAAAACTAGCTTTGACTAGACAACCAATTCAAACCAACTTTTATCTTTCTTTTTATAGCATACCTATGGCTTTGTAGGTATTAGTATCATCAGAGAGCTGCTTGAGTTCCTCCAATGTCAAAAAAGCACGTTTCTTTTCCGTTTCTTTAGTTCGAATCTGCATTTGAACCTACAACGCCAAAACAACTCTTATTCACCTTAGATCACTATATATAAATATCTCAATCAACTAGTTCAATTGTTCCCAATCTCAAGCACTTCTTTTCCCATTTATTTTTATTTAGGATACAAAATCCAAAGGATCAGAAAACCAGAAATTATTCAATTTCTCCTCTAAGCACAATAAAAATTGTTTCTTTTTTATTTAAATCGATCTCGCAGATAAAAATTACTAATAAGTTTTCCTTACCTGCTTCAATTTCCCTGTAGTCTCAATCATGCGACCTTGAATTTCAATGAAAGCCTGTTGAAGGAAACAAATGGCAATTAATCCGAACTATAATAAGTAAAAATCCGAACAAAATACATAATTTTGGAAGGGAAAAGCTAATGATATCTTACGGCTCTATTTGCTTCGTCGGCCATTTTTCACCTTCAATTCCGAGTGCTGATACGGAAGCTGAAGCCCTAGTATATGATTCTACTTTCTGAAGCTGAGTGAGATTTGCCAACAAGAGAAGGGAAGATACTAATCGGGTTAATTCAACAGTGAAAAATTGTGCTGCTGCTGTTACTTTGAGTTGATAATTCCGGCCCAATCTTGTTTTGGGCCTTGATTTATGGAAATTGCGGCAGACTTTATTTGGGCCTCTCTGCAACTAACTCATCCTAATATGGGGTGAAATTCAAAAATAGCCAGATTTATAAGTGGTAATTAAAAAATAGATATTGTTTCAAAAGTAATCGAAATTTAGCTATTTTTTATTTAAAGATAAATCTGGAGTAAAACACTGTTCAAAATCCGGAAAATATTTCAGTATAGTATACTGAATTTTTTTACATGCGAACTTCCAGCATAATATACTGGAGTTCCAGTATTTATAATATACTGGAGTTCCAGGAAAATATACTAATCCAGCGTAATATGCTGGAAGTTCATACACAAGTGCTCCAATCTCCAGTATATTATGCTGGAACTTTCCATGTTGCAGCAAAATAGTGGCTATTTTTCAATGACTTTGCAAACTGCTAAGTTTTAATTACCGGTCTGATAATTGGCTAGCTCGTGATATTTTTACTCTAATATGGGATGGGTAGTGCGTAGAATGAGTGACAATTTGAGCCCAAACCCATTTGATCCATCTAATCTACCTAATGTTGGACCGGTTATTGACAAGTGAAATTCAAAAATAGCCAGATTTATAAGTGGTAATTGAAAAAAGCCACAGTTTCAAAAGTAATCAAAATTTAGCCACTTTTCATGTAAAGATAAATCTGAACAAAAATATTGTTCAAAATTCAGAAAATATTTCAACATTATATACTGGAGTTCGATTTTTTTACATGTGAGCAAATATACTGGAACTCCATCATAATATACTGGTCCAACATAATATATTGTAAGTTCATACGCAGGTGCACCAATCTCCACTATATTATGTTGGAACTTTCTGTGTTGCGGTAAAATAGTGGCTATTTTTCAATGACTTTGCAAACGCTGGCTATTTTTCAATGAACAATCAGAAAACTGGCTAGCTCGTACTATTTTTACGTGTAAATGACACTAGTAGCCACTCTAAAGGACTGTTATTTAGGAATTAGTCAGTGCGGCTTGGATTTCAGTTTTTTAGTTTAACTTTTCAGGACATAAATATCCTGAATTGACCTGAAGTTAAGATTTTTAGTTAAAAAATTCAGGACAAAATAAATACTCGCTAATTTCTAAATAACATCCATGAAAATAACTATATGTGCACTTGCCCCGGGTAGTGTGGGTGCAATGTTGAAGGTAGATTGGTTGTTTTCGATAGATCCCCAGCTGAAGAAAACAAAAAGCAGTAGCAACTAGCAGTTACTATTTGGTCCTCTCTGTTTCTGAGAAATATTTGTGATTATCTTATCAAGTAATATTACACAATTACATAAAGTTTCTTCAACTCTCCTCGGTCACACTTACTCTCGACGATGAATCAGCAAAGCTTTGAATCCATGAACCAAATCCCTCCAAAACCACCTGATTTAGAGCATGAGGAAGCCTCAAATCATAGCCTGGAAGACAAAACGTCTTTTAGGGATAAGCTACTATCCTATGATCCAATGAATTTTACAAGCACTTTAAATCTCCCAACATTCCAATTGGCAGGAAGCTTCTCAGAAGAAGTAATGCTTGATCATTTAATGGAGCACAATGCAAGGGAGGTAAAGACAATTTCCCTTACGGAGGAAGACAAGCAAAGAATTTATGAACCATGGAGGTTCTCAATTATAGTGAAACTCTTCGGCAGACGTCTAATGCACCACTACCTCAAAAGAAAATTCAATAATTATGGTGCCCCACTGAGGCTTTCCCATTAATCTACCTAGGCGAAGATTGCTATATTATCAAAATTTACCAAAAGAAAAACATGGAGAAGGATCTCCATCAAGGACCATGGTTCATAAATAGTCACTATCTATCAATTACAAAATGGAAGCTAAATTTTATAGGGTCTCAGCAGTATGGATTAGACTACCACAAATGCCGACTGAATTCTATGATGGAAAAATCTTTTAAAAAATTGGAGATTCCATAGGGCGCCTACTAAAAATTGATGCTTGCACGTCAATCACAATACGAGATCGCTATGCCAGGCTATGTATTGAATTACCATTGGAATTCCCAGTCCAACCATTCATCTACATTAGCCAACATAAATAATACATCCACTATGAAGGGAAAAAAATTTTATGCAAAAATTGTGGAAGGTTGGGTCACACGCAGAATCAATGTCTTTATGTTCATAAGGGAAGCAATAAAAAAAATGACTACAAGAAATGGCCAACCAACGAAGGCAATGGAAGAGGTTGACGGGGAATGGAAGACATCGTCTTTCAACAAAGGAAAGAAGCAAATCACAAAAATATGTCAAAAAGCCTCAACAAACCAGTGGAGAATTACAATGGCCCAGGTATCAATGTCAAATTATTCGATGCTAGTACAAGTTAGCATCTAGATACCAAAATCTTGCAATACAAATCAAAAGATCAGGTAAAAAAATAAAAATCCCACCGATGAGGCCACAAAAAATCCGGCCATGGGAAATACCACTATGCAAACCCTCTCTTCTAGAAACTGAGCAAATGGTTTTGTGTGAAAATAGTAAAAATCCAAAACAAATTAAAAAGGAATATCCTATTAGAGATGAACACATGGACATTTGCATGCATACTACTAACACACTTGAACAAAACGTGTCAGTGGAAACTCCTAGCATTTGCATAGCCATGCAAAAGAATGCCTCTAATAATAGGATTAGTCTGCTAATTAATAATGACCCTACTAATAGTAATAACTAATCAAACAAATCCCTAGTCACTAATACTACTACAATTCAAATCGTAAGAGATAAGACACACCCCTTGAAATTACAGAAGGGACCGCGCGAGAATGAATCACAAATGTCCAACCAAAACAAAGCCATGAGACAAATGACACACACCCTAGAACACGAAATAAAGGCCATATCTTCAGAAGATTTTGATAAAAACCCTATGTCTTCCCTTCCAATTGACATGCAAATTGAAAACTCAATCATTACCCTAAATACCTATCCCTTCACTACCACTGGTGAAGCCAATACCACGCATGTCCAAAACACCATCAATAACCAACTATTAATGCAAGATGCCAAGAATCACTTCCACACTAAGGAGAAGGCACAGACTAATACAAATCCTACGATATCAAAGAACTCAGACAATGGAAAATATACCCACTTTACACCCTCAAATTGGAAAACCCACAAATTATCTACATACAACCACCAACTGCACAAGAGTTCCAACCCCTCTCATGGATGGAAATGAGACTGATGGGGCATGCAGTCTCATTCAACCTCCAAAAAAATGGGCAGGAAATGATTGTCATTCTCCAAAAGACACACTACCTAGCACAACTGATATCCGAAGGGATGAGACTTGTAATGAACAATTATCTAAACCAAGTATGGTTAAACAATATTCTACACCCACTAGCTCCATCAATGAACCCCCACCTAGTGCATGCAATGAGGAACCATTTGAACATGCCTCCCCACTTCAACCACATCCAACCACAAAACATGTTCCCGGACATGCCTTTCTTTCCATCAGACACTCTCACACAACTAAACCCAATCTTCATGACATGGGAGAACCCTCAACAAGCTCAGGATCAACAAGCACCATCAATTGAGCAACAACCACCTCCACAACCTCAAATGGTGCAGGATCCAAAACAAGAAGAGGCAGTAATGGAAGAAATAAGAGATCCCCTCAACCCACGCATGGAACAAATTCTGGAATTCTCAAATTTAAACGAGGTAAAAGTGTATCTCTTTATTGAGATGAAAGAGAAGATGCATGTGCTCAACTGCCCACTAGCACTATACAAGTGCTCAATGGACATCAGACCACCACACGATCCAAATGTGGGCAACAGAGCAATGATCTTAGTACCCTCACTCAGGAGGATCCTTGTTTTTCTAGAGTGGGGGATGGAGAATGGGGATCAAACAAACATGAATCTAAACCTAGGAATGAATCGTCCAACTAATTTCATTATTTGGAACATAAGGGGTGGGAATAATGATGACTTCGAAAGAAATTTAGGGAGATGGTGGATACACAGAGACCATGCATGGTTACCCTTTTGGAAACTAGGATGGCAAATCACGCTCAAATGCTCAATGACTTTGGTTTTTCGAAAATGATAGAAGTTCCTGCTGAAGGCCAATCGGGAGGAATGGTGGTAATGTGGAATCACAATGTAGTCACAGTCCATAATTTTATTCCCAGGAACCAGGAAATTCATACAACTATAGAGGTAATTCCTGTTCATAAATCTTGGTTATTTTCATCTATATATGCATGTACTGATAAATATAATAGGAATATCATGTGGGAAAATATAGAAAATATTCACAAAAATTACAAAGGCCCCTGAATGGTAGGAGGGGACTTTAATGAAATTATGGGATCAAATGAAAAAATTGGGGGGAGACCACTAAACTATAATAGAGCAAAGTATCTTTGGTCAAAAATTAGTAGTTGTAACCTAAGTGACATTGGCTATAAGGGTTGTAAATTTACGTGGTCTAATCATAGGAAGAGGAATAAGGGTCTTATAATGGAGCATCTAGATAAATCTTAGAAAATGAGAGTGACTTGAATTTTTCCCTAATTTCTCAATAATACACCTTCCAAAGACCTATTCAGACCATAATTCACTGCTAGTAGAATTAATTCCTAGAGCGGACAGGAATATAAACAACCCTTTCATTTAGAGTCTTTTTGGTGTAGACACCCAGAATTTCAAAATCTAGTTCAAAAAAATTGATATGGTATGGAGTATTGTAGTGAGAGTAACAACTATACTAATACTGTTAAGTCTTGGAAGGACAAGACCTTTGGGGATATTTTTAGCAACAAAAAAAAAAAAAAAAAAAAAAACCTAGCAA
>ML406047.1:49368-116092 GCA_005239525.1 Nicotiana knightiana
AAAAAAAAAAAAAAAAAAAAAATCCTAGCAAGACTTCAGGGGATCCAAAATTCTAGGAATTATACAACTAGTGATTTTCTTCACACACTCGAGGTTAATCTAAAAAAGGATTACAATGACATCCTTAGGATTAAGGAAGAATATTGGAAGGTGAGATCTATAATAATGTGGCTCAATGAAGAAGATGCAAATACAAAAAAATTCCACATTTCGGCCTCAAATAGGAGGAGAAGAAATAAGATTACCTATATTAAAGATGAGGCTGGAAACTGGCTAAATGATCAATATTTGATCATGGCACATGCTTGTAGTTACTTTAGGGACACCTTTACAACCTCACACTTAAAAACGGATTGGAATAATATTAAAGCAAGCCCCTATAGTTGTCATAAGGTGGATTTATCAACCTTAAATAATCCTTTGTTAGATAGTGAGATTAAGAAAGCAATCTTCTCTTTTGAACCCTTTAATGCTCCTCGCCGGATGGCCTACACCCTTTCCTTTTTCAAAAATATTGGCATATAATTGGAAATTCTGTGCAAATCCTTTGTCATGATATCTTCAACACCCAGCAAATCCCTCATGACATTAGCAAAACATATCTTTGTCTAATTTCAAAGTCCCCCAATGCAAAAAATAGAAAAAACTTTAGTCTAATCAGTCTTTGCAATACTATGTACAAGACGATCACAAAAATTCTTGCAAATCATCTTAAGCCCTTCCTGGAACAAATTATCATCCCCTTCCAAACTAGTTTTATGAAACATAGAAGAGCTTCCATAATGCTATTATAATTCAAGAATTAATCACTAACTTAAAAAAATTAATAGGGAAAAAGGGTCAAATGATCTTAAAGATCGACCTTGAAAAGGCCTTTGATCGCCTAGAATGGTCTTTTATTTATCTGTAACGGCCCGTCCGGTCGTTGCGAGAGTTATAGCCCCGTTTCCCCATTTTTGCTTCTTTATGTGTTATTCAACTTTATTTTGTTACATCGGGTTGGTTGGTTTGAGTCTGGAGTGGTTTTGGAGTGGAATGAGACACTTAGTCTCTATTTTAGAAGGTTAAGTTGGAAAAGTCAATCGGATATTGGCTTATGAGTAAACGATCTTGGATTGAGATTTTTATGGTTCGTATAGCTCCGCTAGGTGATTTTGGACTTAGGTTCGTGTTCGGAATGTAATTTGGAGGTCCGTGATAGAATTAGGCTTGAATTGGCGAAATTAGAAATTTTGTGATTTTCGGTCGACAGTGAAAAATTAGGTATCGGGGTCGGAATGGAATTTCAAAAGTTGGAATAGGTTTGTGGTGTCATTTGTGACGTGTGTGCAAAATTTGAGGTCATTCGGACGTGGTTTGGTAGGTTTCGGCATCGTTCGCGGAATTTAGAAGTTTAGAAGTTCTTAGGCTTGAATCCCAGGGTGATTTGGTATTTTGATGTTGTTTTGAGTGAGAAGAAGGTGAGACTAAGTTTGTATGATGTTTTGGGAGTTGATGGTATTCTTGGTTGAGGTCCCGGGGGCCTCGGGTGAGTTTCGGGCGGTTAACGGATTGTTTTTGGACTTAGCATAATGGCTGATAACTGCTGGTGTAATTTTTTGGTTTCCTTATATACGATTGCGTGGGTAGGTCCGCGATCGCGTAGGCTTATTTGGAGCAGAGGTAAGTTTGTGCTATGCGATCGCTGAGTTTGAAACACGATTGCGTGCGTGTGTGAAGATGTGCTTCGCAAACGCGTGGCCAATGTTGCGTTCGCGTAGAAGTAATCGAGTTGTGAGGGGGTGAGGTGAAATGCTCTATGCGATCGCGTGAGTAAGGATGCGATCGCATAGGTTGGATAAGCAGTGATCCGCGATCGCGTAGGGTTAATGTGTGGGCAGTCCATTTTTGTGCTTCGCGATCACAAGGGAAATTCTGCGATCACGATGAAGGTATACCTGGGCAGATTTAAAAGATTCAAAACGAGGGTTTCGAGTTTATATCATAAAATTGAAGTGGAAGCTCGGTAGAAGGAAATTTTTGGAGAGATTCTTGCGTGGGTGTTTGGGGTAAGTGATTTCTATCTAATTTTGGTCAAATTCCATGATTATGCCTTTAATTTCATCCTTTAGTTTGTGATTTGGGGTGGAAAATTAGGGAAAATGAGGAAGAATTCTTGAGTTGCATTTTGGGGTTTTGAATAGGATTTTGTTATCGGATTGGAGAGAATTTGGTATGGTTAGACTCGTGAATGAATGGGATTTCTAGTTATGTGATTTTTGTCGTATTTAGAGATGTGGACACGGGGGGCCGGTTTTGGGTGAAGTTTGGGATTTTAGTTTAAATTGATAGTTTTTTGTGTGGAATTGTTTCCTTGGCCTATATTGATTGCATTGATTGCTTTTGGTTAGATTCGGGGCGTTTGGAGGCCGAGTCGGGAGGCAGGGCCGTCGCGGAGTAGGATTTTGGCTTGATTGAGGTAAGTAACGCTTCCAAACTTGGTTCTGAGGGTTTGAAACCCCGAGCTATGTGTTATGTGATTAACATTGAGGTGACGCACATGCCAAGTGACGGGCGTGTGGGCGTGCACTGTGAGAATTGTGGCCTGGTTCATTCCATGGCATCTCTTAGTGACTCTTTCTTGATGATATCCATGTTCCTATCATGAGATTAAGTAAATATGTTGTAAATCATGCTAGACGTCCTGTTAGGGCTTCACTCTGATACTGTTGAGACCCGAGTGGTCGTTTTTTGCTGTCATCTCATTAGTTTCATTGATATTCTGTACCCAGTCTTATTCATGCATATCATGTCATGTCTCAGTCTTAGTTGTTATTATTTGGCACATCATATCATTGTTTCGGGCTAGTTTCATGGCATTGTAAGCCAGTGTGTGAGACTAGAGAGTGATGACTGAGTGAGGCCGAGAGCCTGATTTATGAGTGACAGTTATGGGATTGGGCTGCACACCGCAATGGTTATATTGATGATTGTGATAGCGTATGGGCTGTAGGAGCCCCTCCGGAGTCTGTAACACACCCCTAGCGAGTGCAGATGATATTTTGAGGGATGGATATTCCCTGGGCATGGATCTTGTCCGAAGTATTCATACCTGGATATGGATCTTCTCCATAGGGCTGGAATACCCTTCCTCGATACTGAGCGATTGTTGTCAGCGATGTTTATATATTCCGGGATGGATCTTCCCTAGGTCGGGTGGCCATATACAGTACCAAGTGGTTGAGCACTTGAGAGTGGAGGTACATGGTGCATTTTCATGCATTCTGTGCATTGGTACTTAGAGATACGCTGAGCTTATTACTTTACATTGTTCATATATGCATTTACTTTACTTCTTGAGCTGAATACTCGAATGGAAAGCATGCCTACTTTACTGCACAGTTTAATTCTGCTTATTTGTTGATGTTTAGTTCGTCACTACCTCCCAGTCCATAGATTGGACTTGTTATTTACTGAGTTGGTGTACTCATGTTACCCCCTGCACTTTGTGTGCAGATTTAGGTATCTCAGGCCACGGTAGCGATTGTTGACTATTCCAGTCGCGGACTTCCATCGGAGATAGCGAGGTAGCTGCCTGGCGATCGCAGTCCTGCCTTTTTCCTTCCTTATCTCCCTTTTTGTGTATTTTGGCTATTCTCAGACTATGTTAGTCTTGCTATATTTCAGAACAGTTATAGTATTTGCTCATGACTTAGTGACACCCGATGTCGGGCTTTCATTTTTCCACATTTTTGGTTTGAGTTTATCTCTTTTACGAAATTTTAGATTGAAAAAGGCTATTATCTAACTTTTAATGAAATATCGAATTTATTTGGGAGTGTGTCGGCTTGCCTAGTTCCACGATGAACTCCATCATGACCAGGTTAGTTTTTGGGTCGTGACATTATTGTACCCTTAGATATTTTAATTTCCCCCCAAAATTTACCAAACTCATACTAAACTGCATCTCGACTAGTTCAATAGGAGTTCTAGTTAATGGTTCAATCACAAACTTCTTTGAACCTAGCCGGGGAATTAGGAAAGGAGACCCTATATCTCCATAAATCTTTATTCTTTGTATGGATATGTTCTCTAGATTTATGAACCACCAAGTAGACATAAACTATTGAGATCCTATTACTACAGGAAGGAATAGTCCAAAATTCTCTCACTTATTCTTTGCAGATGACCTAACATTGATGGCTAAGGCTAATGATAAATCTTGTGAAGCCATAAAAAATGGTCTAAATTATTTTTGCAACCTATTAGGCCAAAATATTAATATTACCAAATCAAAAATTATCTTCTCTAACAGTTGTCACCCTAACATAAGGACATCACAAACACCTTGGGTCTAAAAAAAAAGTAATTTCTTTGTAACTTATTTGGGATTTCCAATTTTAGAAAAGAATCCAAGACCAACAAATTACCATTTCATCATAGACAAGATGAGGGCTAGATTGGCAAACTGGAAAATAAAGTTTATAAATATAGCGGGTAGAACCACCCTAGCTCAAGCTTGCCTAAATTCCATTCCTAACCACTACATGCAATACACCTTACTACCAAAAAAACCTTTAAAAACATAGACAAAATCCAAAGAGACTTTATATGGGGTTCTACCTCGGAAAAGAAAAAATTACATTTAATCAATTGGTCTACAATTTGCCAACAAAAGTCCAATGAGGGGCTAGGTGTAAAAAATGCCAGTGCAAAAAATATCGCCACTCTAACAAGCTTAGCCTGGTGATTGCTTACTAACACAACTACTCTGTGGGCTAATATAATTATCACCTCCTATGGTACTAGCAAAGCCAAAAATCACCACTCTTTTGTTTGGAAGAGCATTTTGAAAGGTTGGGAATATTGCACTAAGGGTATCATTTGGTCACCCCATCAAAATTTCAACATGAATATTTGGCATACGAACTAGATTCCTAACATAAAAAATCTTAGAAGCACAGTTGAGGGTCCTCTCTCTTTCAATGATCTTTCTCTAAAATTTAAAGACATCTATAGAAACCACAATTGGAACTTTGTATCTATCAATAGAAATACCTGAAGATATTAAAGAAAATATTTATAAGGTTAATATACGCACTAGGTGTGCGCGATGTGACACACCCATTTGGCCAAGAAATACAAAAGGTTTTTCACTACAAAATCTTGTTATGACTTAATTGAATCACCTAAAGACAGTGATGTGGAGTTCGATTAGATTTGGAAGTTAAATTGTCCAAAAAAAAATACACTTCTTCTTATGGCAATGCCTACACAATAAACTACCATGTAGAGCATATTTACCACATATAGGGATCAACATACACCCAATGTGTGTAATATGCAAAACTAAAGAAATATCTATTGTGCACATTTTGTTTGATTGCAAAGCGACTAGTGCCTATTGGAATAGCGTGGGATGGTCAAATTATTGTAATCCAACGGAAAGAAATTGGCTTACAAAAGTAAGAGATTTTAATCTCAATTTAGATTATAGTTGTATCAACAAGAATGTTCTTTTCCCTTTCCTTCTATAGAACACTTGGATTAATAGAAATAATAATAATCAAAACAACACTCCAACCCCTTAAATATTGAATTCTCCATGCAAAGGGCTATAGAATACACGCTACTAACCGGGAATCATCACAAACCTATCAAAAAAACCACAATCAGAATAAAATGGATTAAACCTCCAAAGGGTTGGTATAAATTAAATATTGATGCAAGCTACAAAGCTAACCATAAGAGTGGCTTAGGAGGTGTATTCAGGAACTCCAATGGGAATTAGATAGTAGGGTTTACAAAATACACTCATAAAAATGGCTCATTGGAAGCATAACTAATGGCTCTACTGGAGAGACTACAAATTGCTCAAGAATGGAATTTGTTTCCACTGGAAGTAGAATCAGACTCCACTGAGGTAATACAATCCATGCACCAAGGCAATCAAATGTATAATGATATTATTAACACATGTAGGTTGTTAATTCACCAAGGGAAGGAAGTGATCATGTGGCACGTGTTCCGACAAGGGAATAAAGTGGCCCATTAGCTAGCAAAGAAGCATAACAAGCAAACAAGGACAACAAGATATTTTGTGCATGTAACGACCCGGTCGGTCGTTCCGAGATTTATAGCCCTGTTTCTCTCATTTTTGCTTCTTTATGTATGTTCAGTTGTGTTGAGTTGTATCGAGTTGGTAGGTTTGTGTCCGGAGTAGTTTTGGAGTGAAATGAGACACTTAGTCTCTTAGTTAGAAAGCTAAGTTAGAAAAGTCAATTGGAAGTTGACTTATGAGTAAACGAACTTAGATTTGGGTTTTTATGATTTGGTTAGCTTCATTGCATGATTTTAGACTTAGGAGTGCCGAAATGTAATTTGGAGTTCCGTGGTAGAATTAGGCTTGACTTGACAAAAGTTAGAAATTTGGTGATTTTGGTCGGCAGTGGAAAATTAGGTATCAGGGTCGGAATGAAATTCCGAAAGTTGGAGTAGGCTCGTAGTGTCATTTATGACGTGTGTGCAAGATTTGAGGTCATTCAGGCGTGGTTTGATAGGTTTCGGCGTCGTTGGCGAATTTTGGAAGTTTAGAAGTTCTTAGGCTTGAATCCGAGGTTGTTTTGGTGTTGTTTTGGATGTTCTGAAGCTTTGACTAAGTTCAGGTAGTGATATATGACTTGTTGGAATTATTGGTTGAGGTCTCGAGGGCCTCAGGTGTGTTTCAGATAAGTATCGAGGAGTTTGGAATTTGGAAAATGCAGCTGAAGCTGCTATTGCTGGTGTGTCCGCACCTGCGGATGGGGAGCCGCATGTGCGATGATCACAGATGTGGGAGGCTTATCGTGAATGCAGAATTGGCCATCTTAGCAGTTAGCGCAGGTGCAGAATTTTTGTCGCACCTGCAAGCCTGCAAGTGCGAGGGGGCAGCCGCAAGTGCGGAAATGGGCAATTAAGTGAAAGTCGCAGGTGCATCTCTTAGACCGCAGGTGCGAAGATGGGATCCGCAGGTGAGAAATCCCTGGATAGAAACTATAAAAAGCCACACTTCGCAAAAATTTTCCCTTTCTTCACCATTGTTGGCCAGTTTTGAGCTTTGGGCAGTGAAATTCAATGGAGAAACAAGAGATATCAGTGAGGTAAGCTACTTGGGTTTATTTACGCGTGTTTATAATGATTTCCCAATGTTTAGTCATGAAACAGGTAGGAATTTAGGGTGAAATTGAAGGAGTTAGGACTTGAGTTTTGGAGAGTTTAAGGTGAGGATTTGAGGGACCAAACGGAGTTGGAATTTGATGAATTTTATATGGTTAGACTCGGGAGGAAACGAGCTTTCTGGTTCTACAATTTTTGACGGGTTTCCAGACATGAGCCTCAGGGCCGGGTTTTAGCTTTCAGATTTTTGGCCTATTTATGTAGTTTTTCTTTTGGAATTCGATTCTTTAACCTATGTTGATAGTATTATTCTGATTATGGATAGATTCAGAGCTTTTGGAGACCGAGTCTAGAGACGAGGACATCCCGGAGTAGGATATTACGATGTTAAGGTAAGTAACAATTTTAACTTTGGCCTTGAGGGTATAAACCCGGAGAAATTGATATCGTGTGACTGTTTGGAGGTGATATCCATGCTAGGTGACGGGCCTGTGGGTGTATACCATGAGGGATTGAGACTTGGTCCGTCCCGTGAGGCTGTGAGGCCTAATAGCCATTATCTGTGTTTATGTATTTACATGTTGTTGAACTTGACTGCCTTCATGTTAGAGATCATGCTTAGGCTTTATTCATGCTCACATTAATTGCACGCAGTCATAGATTTTCTTGTACATGTTTACCTCAGTCTCTATTATTTTGCTGATATGCTGTAATACTTGATTTGGGTTGTGTTCCCTTATTGGTTGAGAATTGTGAGGCTAGATAGGTACATGAATGAGTGAGATCGAGGGCATGTTGTGAGATATTTGATTATAGCACGTGAGTTTTCTGTGCAACACGTGAGTTGTCCATGCAGACCTAGGTATTGATACCATAGCACGTGAGTTGTTTGTGTAGCACGTGAGTTGTCCGTGCAAATCCAGAGATTGATATTATGGCACATGAGTTTCCTGTGCAGCACGTGAGTTATCCGTGCTTAGCGCTTGGGCTGTAGGATCCCCTCCGGAGTCTGTACACCCCCAGTGAGCGCATATACCTATTGAGTGTTTGCATTGAGGACTGAGTGATGGAGTGACGTTCCAGAGAGGTTTCATTTACTTTTTTTGTTGTTGCATTTACCTATTAATTGCCTTGTAACATTTGTTGATTTACAGAAATTACCTGCTTACTACTGATTATCCTTAATTGTGAAAAGAAATAATTGGATTGTTCTGCTTAGCTCGTCACTACTACTCAGTTCCTTAGTTATTTATGTTACTACTGAGCGGTTGTACTCATGCTACACCCCGCACTTTATGTGCAGATCCAGGTGAGTTAGAGCACGGCGATCGTTGAGTTCAGGCGGCTATCTTTGGAGACTGTAAGTAGCTGCTAGCGTCCGCAGGACCTTGATACTCTTTTTATCATATATTTCTTGTTTTGGGTTGTATTGATAGTTAGACAGTTTATATATATTAGTTCATATATTTAGACGCTCATGTCTTGGTGACACCCCGATGTTTGGGGCTCGTTTCTGTATTTTCTATATTGATATTTAGAGTTGGTTTAGTTTATGAGAAATTCAAATATTGGAAACGTTTTATTAAATTCTTATAATTAATTTCGTAGTAATGTTTGGAAAATAGGCTTGCCTTGTATCACGATAGGCGCCATCACGACCTGGGTTGGATTTGGGTCGTGACAAGTTGGTATCAGAGCCTAGGTTACATAGGTCTCACGAGTCATGAGCGCGTTTAGTAGAGTCTTGCGGATCGGTACAGACACGTCTGTACTTATCTTCGAGAGGCTGCAGAACCTTTAGGAAAATTTCACATTCTTGGATTCTTGTCGTGCGTTCTATGTATTCTAGTAACTAAACATTTGTTATTTCATTCTGTCACAGATGGTGAGAACTCGTGCTACCGGCCAAAAGGGACAGCCACCAGCACGGGCTGCGAGAGGCCGAGGCCACGGTAGAGGCAGTGGTAGGGGCGGAAACCGGCGCAGCAGCTGGGGGAGCACCCACAGATCCCCCAGTTGTCCCCGCTCAGGATCAGGTCCCGGAGTTAGAGGTTCCAGCGGGACCAGCTTAGGCACCACCTGTGCCTATTGTTATCCCAGGCCTTCAGGAGGCCCTGACCCAGATTCTCTCAGTGTGTACAGGCCTTGCTCAGGAGGCTTCAGTTACTACGGCCGCAGATACTTCTCAGGCTGGGGGAGGCACTCAGACACTTAGTCTCTTAGTTAGAAAGATAAGTTATAAGAGTCAACCGAAAGTTGACTTATGAGTAAACGAACTCGAATTTGGATTTTTATGATTCAGATAGCTTCCTTGGGTGATTTTAGACTTATGAGTGCGTCCGAAATGTAATATGGAGGTCCGTGGTGGAATTAAGCTTGAATTGGTGAAAGTTAGAAATTTGGCGATTTTGGTCGATAGTGGAAATTAGGTATCGGGGTCGAAATGGAATTTCGGAAGTTAAAGTAGGCTCGTTGTTAAATTAAGACGTGTGATAGAATGTATGGGTCCATCAAACTGTATAGAGACCTGATTCTATACCAGTTCCCACACAAATAGCTAATGAAATAGTAAGTAAATGGCACAGAGATTTTACGTGAAAAAAATCCCTGCTCAAGGGGATAAAAAAACCACGACCTACACTGTTAGGATTTCAACTTCACTACTGAGAAATCTTTATATTACAACCTATTGCAATCTAGGAATTAAACTCTTAATCCCTCACTAACTTGTAATACACCTACTACAAGCCACTTTGGAATACACGTATTACAAAGACTTCAACTCATGACTGACTCTAGTCACGACATAAACTCAACGGGTTTATGGGTTTTAGATGTTCCTAGTTAAAGATTCTAAATAAGAAAAATAGGAATTACAATGAAGAACAAATATAAATATACAACTCAACTAAGGACGTACAAGAGACTTGTTGTAGGAACTGGTCCGTAGTAGTGTTGTACTTTGTTCTTGATGCACTTGTGACTTCAATTCTTGATGATCAGATCTTGAGTGCTTGAATGATATCACAAGTGTTCAAGTGATGTTTTGTTGTAATTCTTCTTGTTAATATCCTTTGGATGACATCACTTAAATGATGTAAACAGTTGGTTGGTACAAAGTTCTTCACAATGGGAAGTGACTGCTGCACTGTTTCTGCACTGTAGCATGTACAATGCAGGCAGTCACTTTTCAACTGTAGAGTTGACTTCGTACTGTTGTCAGGAAAACCCCAAGGGATCAGGTCCCTGAGTTGATTCTTTTCTGTCTGAAGTCATACAACTCATATTAGCTTGAGTCCATTGATGGAGAAATATACCAAGCGTGCATCAGGTCCTTTATTTGGTTCTTGACAATAAGTTTGTTAGATCATCAAAACATAAATCTAAGATACTTTAAACCCATCAATTTTCCCCCTTTTGATGATGACAAACTTTAAAAATTGACTACCATTTGTAGAGCACAATAAACCAGATAAAATACCAGGAAATTCACAAGTTCCCCCTGACTCTATGCTTCCCCCTTAATTAGATCCCCCCTACTTCAACTATTTTCCCCTTTTTGGCAGCATTAAAAATACACAAGCAAGAAATCAACATAAAGAATTATAGCCTAGTTAACTCATGCCACATGTGTGCACACAACATGATAGAAAAGAGAAGCATAGAACACATGCATTTAACATCAAAAGAGAGTCTTCATTGATTTTTATAAAACATAAGACTTTGCCATTACAGCAAAGTCAAGTTTGTACTGTTTAAAGCGGGAGCAACACAAGTTAAATCCATCCACATAAAAAAACAAAAAAAACTACCACAATTCATCAAAGCAAAAGATAGAAACTTGACACGGGTCACTTGAAGATTTTCTTAGGGGGCACTAGAGGAGGAAGGCTTGGAGGAGGAAACAAGAGTGTTGAGAACAAGGTCAATCCGAGCATTTGCGGACATTTGCTCTGTGAGCAGTTTCTCTCTCAGGTTCTCCACCTGTTGCCTGAGCTCAACATTTTCTTTTGATAAACGAGCAACTTCTTCACTTGATGAACTGGAGAGTCCTGGTGCTGCTATAGACCGACTTAGCTGAGTCTTGCGAATGACATTCCTTGCCTTCAGCTTCCTGATCTCCTCTGTAGCACTATCCTGGGCATTGATCAACTGTGAGATCGTCGAAGTGCTTCCCATTCCTCCAACATTTTCAACACATTAACATTCCTCCAGTGTAGTTTTTGAGAAGGTTTGTTTCCTGGACACCATCTTGGGTTGTCCTAAGGGAACATCAAAGAACTTGAATACACGCGTTAAAAGAAAGCCGCACGGGAGTCTATGGTTCCCATCGTTGAATGTTTCCACTTTCTGGCATATGTTCAATCATAATGACATGCAAATTGATAGAGCGGAACTCATCCAGTGCTTCTATTAAGTACAAATCAGGCATGGACATGATGGACCTTCTTTCAGCACGAGGGAGCAGAACCTTGTTAACCAACTCGAATAACAGTTAGTACATAGTAAGTAGAGCCTTCTTGCGTACCCGTTCCCTATGCTGGACAACTTTTTCTTCCACAATGGCGCACCTAAAATTAGAGCCAAAAACACCTCTCACAGATGATAACCCTTCAGATGGAACCTTGAGAATGACCCCCAACACAGTAGCATCCAATACCATATCCACCCCATTCACTAAGACACAGATGTGGTCGTCTTCAACAGTGAAGAGGTCAGCATAGAAACTTTGGACCTCATCCTCATATACTTTGGTCACATCCTCTTTGAGCAGATGGCCCCACTGCTGAAATTCCACCATCTCTAGAATTTGTCTCATACCCGCTATTTCAGAAATCTCTGGGTCAAAAGTGCGACCCCACAGTACCTTCAGGTACCTCAGCCTTTCTTTCCATAGCACACTTACACTTTTCACCTTTTTTATAGAACCAGGTTCCCTAATAGTTTCCAACTTCCTTTTACCAGACCTCTCAATGGACTTACTCTTTCCACTTGATTTAACCAGAATATCATCATCATACACTGATTCTTCCTCCATAACTTGCTTAGACTTGATACTACCTTTCACAGACTTTTTACTTGGTGTTTCAACAGCTTCCTTTGAAGCACTCTCAACAGATTGTTTCTTTTTCTGAGAGCTCTTAACAAAGGAACTTGGTTCCTCTTGAGCATCCTCATCCACTGCCACTACTGGTAAATTTTTGTCACACACAATTTCTCCTTCCTTCACCATCCCCTTTTTATTTTTCTTGCTACTCCTTTTGCTTTTCTTCAAGGCAGACTCAAAAGCCTCCTTCTTTTGCAACCTTGTGGTAGGTCGCTTATATGGGGGCTCAGGAGTGACCACGGGCTTTCCGATCTTGAAGTGTGCACTGAGAACCACATCATCCTGTTTATCCTCATCACAAGATCTCACAACAGGAAGGGTAGACTCCAACGGCTCAGCATCAAAGTGAGGAGATGGAGAAGGATTGAAGCTGACCTAGGAATATGATTCCTGACCTGTTTCCTCATGGAGGGGGTCAGGTTCATCAGCATGGTTCCCAGTAGCTTCTTTAGGTACAGGCGGTTTGAAGAGCACCAGTGTTCCTTATACTCCTAAGAGCGGAGTCCCTTTCCCTTGAGACTCAGGCATGGTAGAAGGTACCCCATTCACCAGTCCCTCAGTAGCAACGACCTACATGTTTTCGATAGCCTCCTTTTCTTGAGGTTCCATAGCAGCGGTAGTAACTAGAGGACTCGTACACTGATCAATATCTTCCTCAGATACCCCTTTTTCTTGTTGAGTTTCACTCTTTTCTTCATCCTTGTTCTGTTCTTTGAGAGTATCAGGCAACATATAAGAAACACTATCTATTTTTGGTGTTTCTGAGTCCTCAACACTTAAGGAAGGAGTATGGTAAGAGGGAGTGGTGAGAGAGATAGGAGGTGAAAAGGAATCAGGCTTGGGTATACCAGTGTCAGCAATGGTGGAAGGGGGAACTTTTGGTGGTGTTTCTGAAGTGGCAGTTGAGTCGATGATGTTCTCCTCCAAGGTGGGTAGGGTTGTTTTATTTTCAGCCATGGTAGATAGTTAGGTTGAAGATTCTGGAAGGATGAAAAAATAGAAGTATGGTCGCTCAAGGTTAGGAAGTAAAGGGGTTCTAAGGAAAGAAGGGATAATTATGAGAGAAGAGAAACGGGTTCTGAAATGGCGGTAGGTTTGTGGGAAGACGCACCATTGCAGAGGGAAGTGAAAAGATTTGAAAGAAAAGATGTGATATACAAGGTTTGAAAAGGTGGATGACGTGGCAGTTAATTTTGTTTCTTTTGAAAAATGCACGAGAAAAACACAAGACTACTAACCTGTGGTACAAGAACCAGGTTCTTGACCGGTCTTTCAAAAAGATTTTCAACTCTCTTTTGCCGCTCATGCATTGTTCCTCCAGCTTCTATAATCATCATGAATATCTACCTGCAACAATATAGAAGTGAATTAGGCTTGGCCAGAAAACACTTTAGCTAGATTTACCTAAATGCAACTTTCATAGCCATATGGAAAGGAATCGAGTTCTCAATTAGGCTTAATTAACCCCAGTGTCATCCTGTTTCTCTCAAAATGTTCCCTGCCCAGAGCTTTGGTGAAAATGTCTACAATTTGGTCTTCTGTACTACAGAACTTCATGCAAATAAGCCCCTTCTCCATATTGTCTCAGAGAAAATGATGTCTTACATCAATGTGCTTGGTTCTCTTGTGTTGGACCGAGTTCTTTGCCATATTGAGTGCACTGGTGTTGTCATATTGAATAGGTACATAGTCAGTGTATACACCAAAATCCTCCAATTGTTGTTTGAACCACAGTATCTGGGCACAACAAGAAGCTGCAACAACATATTCTACTTCAGCTATTGAGAGAGCTACAAAGTTTTGTTTCCTTGTGCCCCATGAAATCATACAGGATCCTAGGAAGTGAGCCATTCCAGATGTGTTTTTCCTATCCACCAGATAACCTGCACAATCGGCATCAACATACCCAACAAGATTAAAATTATCACCTGAAGGGTAATATAGAACCAGGTCCTGTATTCCGTTAAGATATCTCAGAATCCTTTTGGCAACCTTCAGGTGAGATTCCTTGGGATTTGATTGAAACCTTGCACATAGCCCCACACTGAATACAATATCTGGCCGGTTGGCAATGAGATAATAATGCCTCAATATAGTATTTGATTTTAGAAGATCCAGATTCATCCAAGTCCAATCGAGTGGCAGTGGCAATAGGAGTGTCAATCACTTTTGATGCTTCCATATCAAACCTCTTCAAAAGCTACTTGATGTATTTCTGCTGACTGATACAAGCTCCCTTCGTGGAGTGATTCACTTGAAGAACCAAGAAAAAGTTCATCTCCCTCATCATGCTCATCTTAAACGCACTTCCCATGAGCATTGCAAATTCCTCACAAAGTGAGTCAGCTGTTGCCCCAAAGATGATATCATCAGCATATACCTGAACAATGAGCAGGTTCCTTTCTTGTTTCTTCATAAACAGAGTATTGTCAATTTTTCCTCTTGTAAAGACATTTTCTAAGAGAAATTTTGACAGCCTTTCATACCAAGATCGAGGAGCCTGCTTCAAACCATACAGTGCTTTGTCCAATTTGAACACATATTCAGGATGTTCATGACATTCAAAACCTAGAGGTTTCTTAACATAGACCTCTTCCTTGATAAAACCATTCAGAAATGCACCTTTCACATCCATTTGGAATAGCGTGAATTCCATATGTGATGCAAAGGCAATGAGAATTCTGATGGCTTCCATACGAGCAACTAGAGCGAAGATCTCATCATAATGAATCCCTTCCTCCTGATTGTAACCTTGGACAACCAGCCTTGCCTTGTTCCTTGTAGTGTTTCCATGCTCATCAAGATTGTTTCTGAACATCCACATCGTCCCTATGATGGTTCTGTCTGAGGGTCTAGGTACCAGGTGCCATACTTTGTTCTTTTCAAATTGATGTAGCTCCTCTTGCATGGTTGTGATCCAATCTGCATCCTTCAAGGCTTCTTTAATATTTTTAGGTTCAATTTAGGAGAGGAAGGCTGAGAAGGCAAGTGAATTTCTGGCTTTGGATCTAGTTTGGACTCCAGAATCAAGGCGGTGATTACATTATCGAGAGGATGAGAGCTTTTGTTCCAGTTTGGCACTTGAATATCATTTGTGGAGGAACTGGGTAATCCTGACTGGTTCCCTTGCATTTTTTTTTCTACTACCTGTGGAGTACTTTGAACTGCATCGACCACTCTTTCTTCGGATTCAGTGGTTGTGATTTGGTTACCTGGTTCCTCTTGAGTTGAAGAGGAGGAAGCTGCATTGTCTTCATTTGTCTCCTTTACTTGACTCATAATATCTGCTTTTCCATTTGCCATGTCAATGATCTCTCTTGGAACCAGCAGTGGCTCACTATCTTGATCATTGTTGCTCTTTTCAACAGATGAAGGGGACTCATTGAAGATTAAATGAACACTTTCTTCCACACACTGAGTCCTTTTATTGTAAACCTTATAAGATTTTCTTTGAGAAGAATACCCCAAAAAAATTCCTACATCACTTTTGGCGTCAAAGTTTCCAAGCTGATCCTTTCCATTGTTGAGAACATAACACTTGCACCCAAACGTTCTTAAGTGGGTCAGCTTGGGCTTCTTTCCATTTATCAGCTCATATGGAGTTTTGTTCAAAAAAGATCTGATCATGCACCTGTTCACCAAGTAGCAGGCAGTATTTATGGCTTCTACCCAGAAGTTTTTGGCTATCCCACTATCAATAAGCATTGTTTTAGCCATATCTTCAAGGGTTCTTTTCTTCCTTTCTACAACTCCATTTTGTTGTGGAGTTCTTGGAGCTGAGAAGTTGTGGGTGATGCCATTTTCTCTGTAGAATTCATCAAACTTGGCATTGTCAAACTCTGTTCCATGATCGGATCTGATGCAAGCCACTTTTAATTCCATCTTCACTTGGATTTTCTTCACGAAGGCTACAAACACTTTGAAGGTCTCATCCTTTGTTATGAGATATAATGTCCAAGTGAATCTTGAATAGTCATCAACTAGCACAAAAATATATCTTTTTCCTTCCCTGATTGGCACTCTCATAGGGCCACATAGATCCATACGAAGAAGTTCAAGTGACTTTGATGCTGACATCTTTCTTTGGCTTGAATGAGGATTTCACATGCTTTCCTCTAGCACAGGAATCACACACTCTGTGCTCTTTGAAATTTGAATTTGGCAAGCCACGAACCAGGTCCTTCTATATTAATTTATTCAGAAGAGAGAAGCTTGCATGTCCCATCCTTCTGTGCCATAACTCTTGTCGCACCCCCTTTTTTCCCCTTTCGCGGGGGGTTTCGACATGCTTTGGGACAACTAGTTTCCTTTTGGGAAAGGGGTATGGAAATTGAAGAGTCACCACCTAATGAATTTAAGGTGCGTTAGGGAACCTAATGCAAGTAACTCATGAAACCGGTATTCATTACCATATATTGGGTAAGGGCTTGAAGTTACCTTGAGAGAAAGGTGTTAGGCACCCCTCGAGGTCCACAACGGTGGGTCCCGTCCAAACTCATTTTGGTGAATTAGTCATTAAGCAAGTAAAGTAGTATAAGCACACATATGGATTACAAAAAATGGGAATAAATGGGTCCTAGGTTTATTAGCCTATAGGATCACTGCTATGCAATACCCGGTAAACCTTCCTCAATTAGAGGGGTTACACGTGGCATTAGCAAAGGTCATCATATCCTTTACTACCCAATTAACCTCCCCTTAGTGGTTATGTAAGCGATTCTAATTAAACGTACTCTATGCATGCATTACCCGTCCCTTTCTTATGGCCCTGGAGGTGTTTAGGACCTCTAGTTAAGGCAGTTCTAGACTCTCCTAAAGTGCTTAAAAGGAGAAAATCTAAGCGACAATTAAAAAAACAAGTAGGACTGTCAGGTAAAGGAACAATTAAGGGGGCTCACAATTACCTCCACAAATAAGCAGTCAATTGCACGTCTCAAACAACAATATTTCAGACACTTTAAGAGTCCTAAAGCAGAATATCTAGGTGAGCATGACAAATAGAATATATACAAAATTGTGTTAAAGCAAGGCAGTAGAGACCTAATCAGTTTGCCTACTGATTTTAGGACTTGCTGAATCTGAGCAGTTCGCAAATAGTTAAGCAAAGCATAGTTTTACAATTTGCAAGATTTCAATTATCCTACAGGCTTGCCCAGGCGTGGATCTGAGATGTCCTATAAACATGATATCTAATTGTTAATCAGAGTCTTACTACTAACAAGCGATTTTAAACAGGCAGTTTGGTTCATTATGTCCTATAGGCATGCTCTCTAGGTGCTGAAAAATAATCATAAACGTTACAGAACTGGTTTTATATATTTATCTCTATAAGCAATGATATCTAGGTGTTGAGATTGCTTTTTATGCTATCTAGACATAGGCGTGGTATTTAGGCAAGCGCAATAAAAGTCGTAAAACATGGTTTCTAATGCACATAGGAGAACTTTATGAACATTATTATTAGGCAGACTTAATAACAACCTAGTGACAGGATTTCTAAGCAGGCATGATGTATGCAGAATTTTTTAAAAAAGCAGAAGTTTTAGAACAAACGATATGATGCCTATGAACATGTTTTATAATGCACAAATGATCCCGAAAGCATGATTCCTAATGCAAGCAAATAGTCATAGTAATCCTAAGAGCATGATTTCTACCCAATTTCCCCCACAAAAATTATATGAAAATCACTCCCCTTTTACTAATATCCCAATATCTGTTTTAAAAGAATTATTATTACAGACCATAAGTGAATTACATAAATAAGTAATGCTATACTATAAGGAGCCTGGATAGGCCCAAAATAAACTTGGAGGACCAGTTCTTCAACCAAATCCAAGTACCATAATCTCGTAGTGTCCAAGAGAGTGTCCTGGTGCATCAAAGTTCCCAAGGGCCTCAGGGACCCCGGGCAATGCTCACACCAAAACCTTTTTTAAGAGAAGTAGTTTTTGTGCAGTGTGGAAGGGCCATCCCCAGTGTGTCAGAGTTCGGAGGAGTCTCATGGACTCCTAGTCAGTGCACACACTAGAGGGGCATAATCCTAAGTATTCTAAGAGTAGGAGTGAGAGTGCTTAACATAGTTGGAATAACTTTAGGAAAACAATATAGAAGTAAAACATTTAGAAGTGAAGAATACATCAGGAGTGGAAATAGTTTGGGAAAACATATTAAGAGTGAGAACATTTTGAAAACATTCTGAGAAAAGAAGGTTCAATAACAAACAACATAGTCACGAAGCCTAAAAGTGCCTAGATTCAACTCAATTTGTTAATTAACTCTAGGTGAGGACAAATAATTTTACAAAGACGGGATCAAGTTTGGGAACACAGGAAGTTAAAAATCAAAAACGCATAAACAGGATGAGAATGAGAGCATATTGAACAACAAGTACATAGAACAAGCAGGGGTTGATTGACAACCAAATTCATAACATTCATTAGAACGTGGGATACTGATTTAGAGTCTCAAAAGGAAAGTCATACTTGATGCTAGGAGCAATAGACAGTAAAACACAGAGACTAAGTGTAGGAATGGTCATCCTGAGGACATGGGTCTAACTACACAGAATTAGTCATGCCAATTGAAGTCAATTAGATATAATAGGAGTCTGAGACACAAAATAAGCATGTTGGTTGAAGGAAGTAAACAGGAAAGATAGAAGTACTTAAACTAAGGTAACAGTCTGGTTAAAGTAATAAACAAGAATAGTGAAACTTAAACATGCTGATCAGGCAATAAACAGAGTTAACTATGCAGTAGTCACACTAGTACATAAGAGACATAGCCTTAGCAGAAACAAAGCAACAAGGAGCACATAAATTTGAATTTCATAATGACATTGACATAGGAACATACCAGTTAATGAAGCAGAAACAGAAGGTAAAGTAGGAAGGATTCAAAAGTCTAGCCTTGGCTTTCAGAAGGCTAGACAAGCAATGAACACAAGTAGCAGAGAGAGACGAGAGAAAGTTTATGTGTGCGCGCGCCTTTTGAACTGTTGTTCGTGTTTGAAGAATCAGAATGAGAGTATATATATAGCACTTAGGGATTAAATCAAAATAAAATAAAAATAATCACAGTTCAATCAATTAGAAGTAATTAATCAATTCCGATAGGAGAGTCCGGAATAGACCCCTTAATTTGGGGGGTAATCAATTAACGGTCACAACTGGGGGTTCAATTAAGGTAAGAAATCAAAATCATACCATATAGGGAGTCAGTAGAAATACCAAAACCATACTGATAACTAATTAAGGCAACTATGATCAATTAAAGTCACAAATAAAGAAACAAGTAAATTTTCAGCACACACTGATTTTAACAGGACATAATTATTCAAACTCCCCAAATAGAAATCAATTAAGACTGGTTCACAGAAATAAACATAATAACGGAACAAAATTGAAGAAATCAATATAACAAACAGAAACATCTAGGGTTGAAGAATATACATGAGAATCAATCAAGATAGTGAAGAAACAATTAATTAAAACACTGAGAAGTTAGAAAAATCTTTGAGGAAAAGTCTGGGATGAACCCTAATTTCGAAAAGAGCAAATGAAATCGAAACAGTTAATTAAAATAAGAGATTTTTAAAGGAAAACACCCGATAACACTAGAATCACTTCAGATCTATAAAGATCTGAGAAGATTCGACCAGCAGTGAAACTAGGGATTTCAGAAAATAGCAGAGATGAACAGAATCGATCAAAAACCCATGGATTCATACTAAAAGCAAGATGTAATCCATACTCACAAACGAAAATGGCTTGAGACAGGCCGGTAAACAAGTTTCAGGCAAGAACAAGTTGAATCTCCACGAGATTCTTCTAAGGACTCATAAAATCAAATAGTCAGGGAGTATAGGAGACCGGTGGTGGTCAGAGAATGCATGGAAACACCATAGAAAGGAGATTCTTTCCGGTGACGGCGATTAGGGTTAGGGTAGGTCGAGAGAGAACTGGAGAGGTTAGTGAAACGAGTGATGGCGGTCCAAGAGGAATGAAGAGGGGGGTTAGGGTTGGTTGAATTAAAATGGTAAGTTTAATCATGGACCGTTGATCTAAAAGATCAACGACCACGATTTGATGGGGGTTTGGGCCGGGTAGATACAGATTGGGCTTAAGGGGTTTGGGCTGGTATTATTAAGGGTTTTGGGCTAATATTTAAGGGGTTAGGTCTGAAAATTGAAGAAATTAAGAGGCTATTTTTTAAATACCCGATTTAATTGATAATAATAATTAACAGGTTATAAAATGATTTTCATGCATAGAATTGTCTTAAAATAATTACTCAATATTTTAAAAATACACCAAGCTATTTTCTGGCAAAATAATGTTATAATGCATGCATGAGCTATAATTGCAAAGTTATTGCAATTATAACCTAAGAACTGTAAATGTGGCTATTTGTGAAATAATTTAAGCTTAATATAAATATAAATAGCAAAATTAAACCATAAAATTGTTATAAAATCATTTGTAATGCAGTTAGTAATTATTTATATAAATAAAAATACTGGGATAAGTTAATTAAAATCCTTAAAAATGCAGAAATTATGAAAAAAATTTAATTGATGCTAATGCATAGTTTTGAAGATATATATGGAATTTTGAAAATATTATAGGGAAAAATTGGGTATCAACAGTTGCCTCTCTTTACCCGGGAAGGATGAAAAGAGTTGTTGAGTAAAGATATGATGGCCAATTTTGACCAAGCGAGATGGTTTGAGAGATTTAGGCCGCACTTTGGTTTCTGAGCTACCTACATATCCCTGGTTTTACAGAATCAGGTCGTGTGTAGTTCTGAATTCATCGGTGGAATATACCGATGAAGTAACCACAAGAACAGACGCAAGATTTTGGGGTCGGTGAAATAGTTGTGGTCAAGTTTGAGATAGTATAAAGTAACTGGAGCATGATTGCTCCTGTTGGTGTAACGGTTGTTCATCGGGTCACCTGCAAGTAAAGAAGTACTAAAAGCATATATCTGTGCATAAATTTAAACATGATGCAAATTCCCTTCGGACCATGAAAATCATCTTTGGACGGTTGAGGATGATGTCTTTAGACCATGAAGTCCTGGTCCATGAATTGTTCAGTGAGGGATTCACAGGCCATGAGATGATGTTTTTCTCGGGCCATGAAAAATGGTGCCTCCGAACCATGACGCCTTTGAATAATGATATGCAAATTTGAGAGATCCTCAGGCCATGGCATGACGTCTTCCATCTATGAGGATGGTTCCTTCAGACTATGACGCCTTTGGACAAATTGGCGATATTTCAGCCCATGATATACAAATTCATGATGCTAGAAGCGACAAGACATGGCTTAGTCTTGTATGAATTTGAGGGCAGAGCTTAGCCCGAAAGAAGAGAATAGGTAATGCAGAGAGACAGTTCTTAGTCTAGTGCAAGGTGAAGGCAATGCTTGGCCTTATGAAAATACGGAGGCAGGGCTTAGCCTCATACAGAATTGAAGGCAGTGCTTAGCCTTATGCAAATATGGACGCAGTGCTTAGCTTTATACAGAATTGAAGGCAGTGCTTAGCCTTATGCAAATATGGAGGCAGGTCTTAGCCTCATGCAGAATTGAAGGCAACACTTAACCTTATGCAAATATGGAGGCTGGTCTTAGACTCATGCAAGATTGAGACAGGGCTTAGTATCATGCAAAGAGAAGGCAACGATTAGCCTTATGCAAATATGGAGGCGGGGTTTAGCCTCATGCAAGGTTGAGACAGAGCTTAGTCTCATGTAAAGAGAAGGCAACACTTAACCTTATGCAAATATGGAGACAGGGCTTAGCCTCATGCAAGATTGAAGGCAACGCCAAGCCTTATGCAGAATTGAACGCAGTGCTTAGCCTTATGCAAATATGAAGGCAGGGCTTAGCATCATGCAAGATTTGGGACAGGTCTTAGTCCCATGCAAAAAGAAGGTAGTGCTTAGCCTTACGCAAATATGGAGGCAGGACTTAGCTTCATGCAAGATTGAGACAGAGCTTAGTCTCATGCAAAGAGAAGGCAGTGCTTAGCCTTATGCAGAATTGAAGGCAGTGCTTAGCCTTTATGCAAATATGGAGGTAGGGCTTAGCCTCATGCAATATTGAGACAAAGCTTAGTCTCATGCAAAAAGAACAGATAGTAGGAGATAACAGAGTATTTCATAGTTGGAAGTGGATTCAGTATCGTTGTTGTTATGAAGGTGGTGATTTCAAGGCGTGCATATTCCTTGTTCCTGCATTCAAATAAAAATCGTGAGTTCTGTAAGGGGGAGGTCGGTTCGTGCCTCCGACGACTTGCTTGACTTGCTTTGCTCGTTTGAAGATCCTGTTTAAATCATTAGGGGTAGCGTTTACTAAATAGAGTTATTTCAAAAGCAAGCATTTGTAGTTTACAAAGTCATAGTAAAAAATATGTTTTTTAGAAAATTGGTTAGATGAACTAGTGACTGTGACACGATCCGAGACATTGCGACTTCTCGTGCCGTAGAATTTTGAGGGTCCTCCTCAAAATTCTACCCCAGTTAGACGAACAAACATTTCTGACTGCTGTATTTGCTGTGATTGGCTGAAATTGCTTCAGAATTTTGAGGGTCCTCCTCAAAATTCTGCCTCAGTTTCTGATGGTGGGGAAAATAAAATTTTGATTGAATTGTGACCGAACCCACAAGGCTGCCTATTTATCCCCTCTTAAGCGGGAATCAGGTCGAGCATAGTTCAATTACATCATATGCGGAAAACATAAATAGTTACACATAATATCGCTTGACTGCATCTGAATTGATTGGTTTTGGCCATAGTTCTCCGTCCATTTCTGCGAGTATGAGGGCTCCCCCTGTCAATACTCTATGAACCATGTAAGGACCTTGCCAGTTGGGAGAGAATTTCCCTTTGGCTTCATCCTGATGCGAAAAGATCTTCTTCAACACCAGCTGCCCCGGTGTGAACTGTCTTGACTTGACTCTTTTGTTGAAGGCTCTGGACATCCTGTTTTGATAAAGTTGTCTGTGACATACCGCATTCATCCTTTTTCTGTTTATGAGGGATAGCTGCTCATAACGGCTCTTTATCCTTCCGCGTCGCTGAGCTCAGCTTCTTGTATGATCCTTAAGGAAGGAATCTCTACTTCGACGGGAATAACAACTTCAGTACCATAAACCAGCAAATAGGGTGTTGCCCCGGTTGATGTACGGACTGTGGTACGGTATCCCAGTAAGGCAAATGGTAATTTCTCGTGCCATTGCTTGTGAATCTTAGATCCCGATAGTCGACACACACCCTGACTTTTCCATTTTTCTTTGGAACCAGTACAATGTTGGCTAACCAGGTTGAGTACTCAACTACCCCGAGGACCTTGGCTTTGATCTGCTTGGTGACTTCTTCCTTGATTTTCAGGCTCATGTCTGGTTTGAACTTTCTGAGTTTCTGCTTCATTGGTGGAAATATTGGGTTTCTGGGTAACTTGTGGGCCACAAAAGATGTACTTAATCCGGTCATGTCGTCGTACAACCATGCGAAGATGTCCTCATACTCTTTTAAGAACAATGTGTACTCTTCTTTTTCTGACGACGACAAGTGAATGCTGATGCGGGTCTCCTTTACAATTTCAGAATCTCCTAAGTTGATTATTTCAGTCTCGCCCAGGTTGGACTTAGGCTTGTTCTCAAAGTCCTCAACTTCTCTGACAATTTCCTCAGGTATGACATCCTCTTCTTCTGAATCACTATCCTTTTGTTGCATTGTCTCATTACATGTCACAGTTGCCGGTTCATCGAGATAGGAAATAGTAATGATGTATAGATAAAGATATGAGAGGGAATAGGTAATGGCAATCATTAATTCATTGAAAGTGGCAAAAAAATACGGTTTTCAATAATTAAAACAACATTTTGAAATATTGGAAATATTATTTTAAACAAAATGCAAAAAGGGAAATCATCATTCAGAAAAATAAAATAATGTGGTTCGGCCTTGCTACCCTGGGAATCGTCGGGCCCTGGATGGTCTGACAGTCCAATTCTTGAGGAATGATCCTCGTTCCATAGCTCTGATGGTAGGGCCTTCCTCCTCCTCCTCAAAAATTACACAGCAATCCATGTCATCATCTTCCAGGAACAGGTTCCTCAAGGCGTCCAATGCTTCTTCCTCCTCTGATCCCCATATGATATCGGCTTGCTGGAAGGTCTGACTTAGGTGCAGTACAGGCTGCTCAAGTGGATAGTAAGGACCACGCCATGGTGATGACCAATCTTGATACTCTTGCCAGGTGTATTAATATCCTAGTCCAAAAGTGGTACCATTGTGCTTTAGCTGTATTGGTTTTGAGATACCCTGAATATTTTTGCCAAGACCCTTGTCGGGTTCATATCCTCTCCATGCTAGTATACTTTCTATCTTGCTACTCCACCACTTATCTTTCTCGATCACGTTGACCCTCTCAATATGATGATAAGTCTCTCCACCTAGTTTTCTTCTTTTTTCAACCACCGGGATGGTCTGACGGGTGTAAATAGGGTTACTCCCGTCTCCATGGATAATCACTTCTTAGTAGTTCCACTCTATCTTCACTGCCTGATGTAAAGTTGACGCTACACCCCCAACGACATGTATTCAGGGTCGTCCCAACAACAGATTGTATGATGCAGATATATCCAGCACATGGAACTCGACATCAAACCATGTAGGCTCTATCTGTAGACAAACATTGATCTCTCCAATGGTAGCTCTCTAAGACCCATCAAATGCCATCACATTCATAGTCCCTTCTCGTATTTCATGCAGGCCTTTTCCCAACCTCTTCAGTGTTGTCAATTTGAAAATATTGAGACTGCATCCCCCGTCTATCAGAACTCTGGCAATAAAATTATCCTCATATTGCACGGTAACGTGCAGTGCGCTGTTATGATTCAAACCCTCGGGTGGCAGCTCGTCCTCGTGGAAGGTGATTTTGTGACTTTCTAGCACATGTCCCATCATATTGGCCATTTCCCCGCCAGTGATGTTGTTAGGTACATATGCCTCACTTAACACCTTTAAGTGAGCATTCATATGCACTTCTGAATTCTGTAGCAGTGACAGGATAGATATCTGAGCAGGAGTCTTGTTCAAATGATCGATGACTGAATACTCCCTTGCTTTTACTTTCCTCCAAAGGTCATCCAGGCCTGTTTTAATAACTGGCGGTCTGTTAGAAGACTGCTTACTGGATTCTCCCAAATGCTCTGGTGTATAGACTCTTCCTGTTCTGTTGCGCAGCACCAGATTCTTCTATTTTGGTCTTTCCTTTTCTTCTAGCTTCGGCCACATAATCCCAGGGTACAACCTTGGTGTCGAAAGGCGGTGTGGTTGACGCTGTCACTGTGAAAGGTGTGGCTACTTCCACTTTGAATGGAACAGGCGCAACTGCGTGGGGTGCTATCTCAACTTCAAATGGAACTGATGCAGCTACCTCAACCTCCATTGGAGGCTGTATTTGTACTATAATATGACTGAGCGTGACTGCAGGTTTCTTAGGATTGTTACCCTCTTTGATAAGTCTAATTGATCCCTCGGGATCCCATTCCTCATCGGTCTCAATCATATTGATACCTTTGCCCCTATGGGAGGGGGTTGTTGTGGACGTTGGGTGTAGCTTACTTGGCATGAATGACCTTATTATCAATCAAGGTCAAGATATTATCCTTCAGTGTTTGGCACCCGTCAATGGTGTGCCCTTTCATGCCAGAATGATATGCACATGTGTTATTTGGGTTGACCCATTGGGATGAATTCTCCACGGTTACAGCAGGGATAGGAGTGACGTAACCAGCAGCCTTCAGCCTTTCATACAGTTGGTCAATGGGTTCGTCAATGGCAGTGTATTGTTTAGGTAGTATGCGGTCAAAGTTAGGTCGAGGTCTTGGGTAGTTTGGACGAGTTGAAGGTGACTGAAAGTGAGAGGGTTGGGAATTATATGTGTGATAAGCAGTGGCTGGTTGGGAATATCTGAGAGGTGATGGTTGATATGTGGGTTGAGGTGCTTGGTATGTAAGTGGGGAGGTTTGATATATAAGTAGAGTTTTGGATCCTTGGGCGACCATTACTGTTCCTGCATCTTTCTTCTTCGATATACCCCCTGACTGCAATACTTTATTTATGGCTTGAAATGCCTCAAAGTTTGTCACCATACCACTTTTAATTCCCTCTTCAATCCTTTCTCTGAGTTTGATGATATCGGAGAACTTATGGTTTTCAATAACCATCAATCTTTCATAGTACTGAGGATCCTGTGCTTTGATGAAGAACTTGTTCATCTGTTCCTCGTCCAATGTCGGCCTGACTTTGGCTTCTTCTAACCTCCAACAAGTGGCATACTCGCGGAAGGTCTCAGTGGGATTCTTCTTTAAGTTCTGAATGTAGAAGTCATCCAGCGCATTCTCCATGTTAAACCTGAATCTGTCCATGAAGTCAGATGCCATACCCACCCAGTTGGCCCACTTCTTAGGATCCTGGCTGATGTACCAGGATAAAACATCTCCTGTAGGACTCCTCATGAAAAGCTTCATTCGGATCCTTTCATCATTTCCGACCCCTACAAGCTTGTCACAGTAAGTCCTCAGATGAACCCTGGGATCACCTGTTCCGTCAAACATTTCAAACTTGGAAGGTTTGTAATTCTCCAATAGTTCTACATCTGGCTGTATGCATCGGTCTTCATAGTTCAGACCTTCTATCCCTTTGCCTCCTTCGACGCCTTGAACCCGATTTGTCAACTTCTTGAGCTCTTCATCCAGGTTCTTAATGAGCAGGTCCTTCTCAGTAGATTCTGGTGTATAGGATACAGGCTGAGTGGAGTGAGGTAGGGTTTTCACGTATATAGGGTTGTTTTGCTAGCCGGGAGTTTGGGTATAATGGTGATCATTGGTGGAGTTCTGGGGTTCGGGAATGATTTGTAGGGTGTTTTGTGGAGTATGGTAGGTGTTTTGCTTATATTGTGGAGGGATAGTTTGATTCTGTGGTGGGTTTGTGTAATGGTGAGGTGCGAGAGGATTTTGTAGGTGCTTGTTGGGTGTGTTTTGCGGTGGTGCGGGGTTCTGAGTGTTTGAATGGTTGACATCTGGGATATTGAGTGTGAGGGATGGATTTGCTAAGCTCCGGATTTGCTCGAGCTCACACTGGAGTTCTAGTATTTTCTGCTCAAGTCGTGATATCACATCATTTGGGGCCTGAGTACCTCGACCATCAGAAGCTTCTGCATGTTCAACATGTGTGTTGTTGTCTTTTCTGGTGCCGTTAAAATCATCCATCTTTGCTTTCCCTTTTCCTTTGGTGGACTTGGAGGAGGAGAATGTGGAGGGCCCCTGGATCTAGTATGATAGGCTGATGATGCCAGTATGCAAGAACCAACCTTTGGGGAATGAGAATAATCAAAAGAAAGAAAGAAAAACAAAAGGTAGCCAAGTCAGTAAGAGTTCTGAAAAGAATATTTGCAATATTTAAACACATATTGCGGAATTTAAATTCGCGTCCTATTTTGGGAGCCTCGTTATGCCTGTGGTAGGCCTAGAAACAAGTTGTTCTTGGAGAACTTAGATGCCAATAAATGCCTCATTTCATTAATATAAAAAACAGACGAATCCCAAATGACACTAAGATAATAAAAGATAAGTCACTACTGGCACTTGGTCTTATTACATTTAGAGAAGCAAATAAATCTAATCTACTTGGTCCCAGAAGAACCTTCCCCAGGCTTGATCTTTCTGACTCCATCAATCAAGTCCCCCAGTTCACGCATGCCCAACAACAAGTATACCCTCGCTAAATGTCCTCCTTCGCTTCCCTTAGCATTCTGGAAGTCGGCTATTCTTTTCCTTGTCTTTTCTCCCAGATCCATCAAGCTCTGCTCCAAATATTCTACCCTTTCATTGGAGGTGATATCCATTTCCCTCCATTCCTTGATTAATTCTCTTGTTTGTCCCGTGTATCTCCTGATGTTCAGCCTCATAGTCATGAATCCTCTTGCGCAACTTGTTGTATTTCACTTGAGTTTCTGCATCTTCGTCTATGACCCTGTTTCCTCGACCAATTTTTGGCTCAACTTTCCCAGCTAAGTTGTCCTCCAACCACGCAGGGTAAAAGGGTTCATGTCCCGCATGATACCTGTCCGGATCGATGGTATCCTTCTCCACAATAATCTTTGAGTGCCACATATGCTGAGTTTGACACTTGTAAGGGATGTCGTCATCCTGAAAATCTGCCCGGAAATGACTTATCTTCGCAACCCGCGATATGATATGCTTTCTGCCTCCCTGCCTCATAACCCTGATGGGAACATAAGGGTATATTCCCCTTGACCTGATGATGAACTCGTCAGTAGGTAACCATTCAGACATCTACTGAACCTGATCCTCAGTCAAATTGTCGAAGAACTCTACCCATTCCTTAGCACTCTCTGGTTGAGCAAACTTGTCCGGAATATAAGTCATCCATTTAGGGTGATGGAAGGAAATATGGTCATTCCACACCCTTCGTCGAAACTCTTGGCGATATTGATCCTTTTGGAGATGCTCCACTAACCACAACTGCAGCAGCAAATTGCAGCCGTCGAAATGTTTGGACCCTTTCTGGCAGTGGTGCAAGGCCCGGTAGATATCAGCTATAATCATAGGGACTATGGTGTATGTCTGTCCCTCGATTCCTTCCATTAGAGTCTTGGTGACCATAGCCAGTCTAGTGTAAATTCTTTCCCTTTTCGTTGGGAACACTATCATACCCAAGAAGCAAATAATGAACACGAAAACTCTGCGGTGAATATGACCCAAGGAAGTGATGGAAAAATCATCATGGAAAGTATGGTAGGACTTGCTATGACGGTATCTCTCATACAAGTAGTCAAATGGTATATAAGATTTATTTAAGCACTCCAAATCGGCGTTCTTTTTTAGACCCATAATTTTTAGGAATCCCCTACCAATGCGATTTTCCGGTACCAATAGCCTAGGGTTGTCCCAAGGTAGCCCAGCAAATCCCCCGATTTCTTCTAGGAGTGGGGTCATTTCTATATCCCTGAAGCGAAACACTGATCTTTCACGATTCCAGAACATGGTTACAACTTCTATAAACATGTTATTTGATTGGATGTCTAATAGAGAAGGAAAATTTCCTAGGACCTTCTTCACATATTTTTTTGTCACTTGAGGAAAGGTCACCCCACCAATCTAGTAGCAGTGGTGGTATACTACGGACCATGCCGAACATAGGGACCTCGTGCCTCATTTTCTGCGAAAAAAATAAGGTTAGACCCTTTCCCCTCCAGATTCGACTCTTTATATATCCATGATTAGCATATATGCATTTAGTTCTCCAAATTTATGCACAAAACGTGGTCGCGTCCGTTGGGATTATGGAAATCCTGGTGGACTTTTGGATAAGGTTTGTCTTAAAGGGTTATTATGTGGACAACATATTAACCCGACTAGGTTTAACCATGATACATGTACATTTATAATTAGAGTAAGGTTGCTATGAGGGTCTAGACTGGTACCCTCAAGCGGACAACTTGAGGGGGAAAGGCACGGAACCGTCGATTGGACCATTGATCGACTAGTTTTACCGCAAATAAGCCTTTCCGAATTTAAAGGGTGATATATAGGAAGAGCGCAACCACTCATCAAGCGTTGCTATAGGATTGATTATGCACAAGTGGAATATGATTTTGAGCACGATTTATGCAGCAGTAAATAGCATGTTGTCACGTATTTGCACGTTAGGAAAATAAAATATGCGGTATTTAATAATTGAAAGACGTTTAAGAAAGGAAAATAAAGAAATAAGTCAGTTTCTGCAGTAAAGGAAATCATAAATGCTCAAAACGGGCAATTAAATTCACATAAGGGGAAAGGGAAAGGGTGCGCATGTATTAAATAAAAAAGAAGCATGCTTAAAACTAATTTACAAAAATCAAGTTCGTTATGATAAAAGCCTAAAGTTCCCAGCAGAGTCGCCATGCTGTCGCGCACCCTTTTTACCCCTTTCGCAGGAGTCCGGATTTCGACATGCTTTGGGACAACTCGTTTCCTTTTGGGAAAGCGGTATGGAAATTGAAGGGTCGCCACCTAACGGATTTAAGGTGCGTTAGGGCACCTAATGCAAGTAACTCATGAAACCGATTTACATTACTAGAGATTGGGTAAGGGCTTGAAGTTACCTTGAGGGAAAGGTGTTAGGCACCCCTCGAGGTCCACAACAGTGGGTCCCGACCAAACTCATTTTCGTGAATTAGTCATTAAGCAAGTAAATCAGTTTAAGCACACATATGGATTTCAAAAAATGGGAATAAATGGGTCCTAGGTTTATTAGCCTATAGGATCACTTCTATGCAATACCCGGTAAACCTTCCTCAACTAGAGGGTTTACACATGGCATTAGAGCACAAGTCATTATATCCTTTACTGCCCAAATACCCTCCCCTTAGTGGTTATGTAAGCGATTCTAATTAAACGTACTCTATGCGTGCATTACCCGTCCCTTTCTTATGACCTTGGAGGTGTTTAGGACCTCTAGTTAAGGCATTTCTAGACTCTCCTAAATACTTTAAAGGAGAAAATCTAAGCGACAATTAAAAAAACAAGTAGGACTGTCAGGTAAAGGAACAATTAAGGGGGATCAAATTTACCTCCACAAATAAGCAGTCAATTGCACGTCTCAAACAACAATATTTCAGATAATTTAAGAGTCCTAAAGCAGGATATCTAGGTGAGCATGACAAACAGAATATATGAAACATTGTGTTAAAGCGAGGCAGTGGAGACCTAATCAGTTTACCTACTGAGTTTAGGACTTGTTGAATCAGAGCAGTTGGCAAATAGTTAAGAAAAACATAGTTTTACAATTTGCAAGATTTCAATTATCCTACAGGCTTGCCTAGGCGTGGATCCGAGATGTCCTATAAACATGATATCTAATTGTTAATCAGAGTCTTAATACTAACAAGCAATTTTAAACAGGCAGTTTGGTTCATTATGTCCTAGAGGCATGCTCTCTAAGTGCTGACAAATAATCATAAACGTTACAGAATTGGTTTTATATATTTATCTCTATAAGTAATGATATCTAGGTGTTGAGACTGCTTTTTATATTATCTAGACATATGCGTGGTATTTAGGCGAGCGCAGTAAAATACCTAAAATATGATTTCTAATTCACATAAGAGAACTTTATGAACATGATTATTAGGCAGAATTAATAACAACCTAGTGACAGGATTTCTAAGCATGGTGTATGCAGAATTTTTTAGAAAAGCAGAAGTTTTAGAACAAACGATATGACGACTATGAACATGTTTTCTAATGCACAAATGATCCCGAAAGCATGATTCCTAATGCAAGCAAATAGTCATAGTAATCCTAAGAGCATGATTTTCTACCCAATTTCCCCTACAAAAATTATATGAAAATCCCTCCCCTTTTACTAATATCCCCAATATCTGTTTTACAAGAATTATTATTACAGACTATAAGTGAATTACACAAATAAGTAATGTTATACTATAAGGAGCCTGGATAGGCCCAAAATAAACTTGGAGGACTAGTTCTTCAACCAAATCCAAGTACCATAATCTCGTAGTGTCCAAGAGAGTGTCCTGGTGCATCAAAGTTCCCAAGGGCCTCAGGGACCCCGGGCAATGCTCACACCAAAACCTTTTTTAAGAGAAGTAGTTTTTGTGCAGTGTGGAAGGGCCAACCCCAGTGTGTCAGAGTTCGAAGGAGTCTCATGGACTCCTAGGCAGTGCACACACTAGAGGGGCAGAATCCTAAGTATTCTAAGAGTAAGAGTGAGAGTGCTTGACATAGTTGGAATAACTTTAGGAAAACAATATAGAAGTAAAACATTTAGAAGTGAAGAATACATCAGGAGTGGAAATAGTTAGGGAAAACATATTAAGAGTGAGAACATTTTGAAAACATTCTGAGAAAAGAAGGTTCAATAACAAACAACATAGTCACGAAGCCTAAAAGTGCCCAGATTCAACTCAATTTGTTAATTAACTCTAGGTGAGGACAAATAATTTTACAAAGACGGGATCAAGTTTGGGAACACAGGAAGCTTAAATCAAAAACGCATATACAGGATGAGAATGAGAGCATATTGAACAATAAGTACATAGAACAAGCAGGGGTTGATTGATAACCAAATTCATAGCATTCATTAGAACGTGGGCTACTGATTTAGAGTCTCAACAGGAAAGTCATACTTGATGCTAGGAGCAATAGACAGTAAAACACAGAGACTAAGTGTAGGAATGGACATCCTGAGGACTTGGGTCTAACTACACAGAATTAGTCATGCCAATTGATGTCAATTAGATAAAACAGGAGTCTGAGACACAAAATAAGCATGCTGGTTGAAGGAAGTAAACAGGAAAGATGGAAGTACTTAAACTAAGGTAAACAGGCTGGTTAAAGTAATAAACAAGAAGAGTGAAACTTAAACATGCTGATCAGGCAATAAACAGAGTTAACTATGCAGTAGTCACACTAGTACATAAGAGACATAGCCTTAGCAGAAACAAAGCAACAAGGAGCACATAAATTTGAATTTCATAATGACATTGAGAGATGAACATACCAGTTAAGGAAGCAGAAACAGAAGGTAAAGTAGACAGGATTCAAAAGTCTAGCCTTGGCTTTTAGCCGGCTAGACAAGCAATGAACACAAGTAGCGGAGAGAGATGAGAGAAAGTTTATGTGTGTGTGTGTGTGCCTTTTGAACTGTTGTTCGTGTTGGAAGAATAAGAATGAGAGTATATATATAGCACTTAGGGAGTAAATAAAAATAAGGTAAAAAGAATCACAGTTCAATCAATTAGAAGCAATTAATCAATTATGAAATCAATTCCTATAGGAGAGTCCGGAATAGACCCCTTAATTGGGGGGGAATCAATTAACGGTCACAACTGGGGGTTCAATTAAGGTAAGAACTCAAAATCATACCATATAGGGAGTCAGTAGAAGTCCCAAAACCATACTGATAACTAACTGAGGCAAGTATGATCAATTAAGGTCACAACTAAAGAAACAAGCAAAATTTCAGCACACACTGATTTTAACAGAACAGAATTATTCAAATTCCCTAAATAGAAATCAATTAAGACTGGTTCACAGAAATAAACATAATAACGGAACAAAATTGAAGAAATTAATATAAAAAACAGAAACATATAGGGTTGAAGAATATACATGAGAATCAATCAAAATAGTGAAGAAACAATTAATTAAAACACTGAGAAGTTAGAAAAATCTTTGAGGAAAAGTTTGGGACGAACCCTAATTTCAAAAATATCAAATGAAATCGAAATAGTTAATTAAAACAAGAGATTTTTAAAGGAAAACACTCGATAACACTAGAATCACTTCAGATCTATAAAGATCTGAGAAGATTCGGCCAGTAGTGAAACTAGGGTTTTCAGAAAATAGCAGAGATGAAGAGAATCGGTCAAAAACCCATGGATTCATACTAAAAGCAAGAAGAAATCCATACTCACAAACGAAAATGGCCTAAGATAGGCCGGTAAACAAGTTTTAGGCAAGAATAGGTTGATTCTCCACGAGATTCTTCTAAGGACTCATGAAATAAAATAACCAGGGACTATAGGAGACCGGTGGTGGTTGGAGAATGCATAATAACACCATAGAAGGGAGCTTCTCACCGATTACGGTGATTAGGGTTAGGGTAGGTCGAGAGAGAACAGGAGAGGTTAGAGAAACAAGTGACGACGGTCGAAGAGGAATGAAGAGAGGGGTTAGGGTTGGTTGAATTAAAATGGTAAGTTTAATCGTGGACTGTTGATCTAAAAGATCAACGACCACGCTTTTATTGGGGTTTGGGTAGGGTAGATACAAATTGGGCTCAAGGGATTTGGGTTGGTATTATTAAGGGCTTTGGGCTAATATTTGAGGGCTTAAGTCTGAAAATTGAAGAAATTAAGAGGCTATTTGTTAAATACCCAATTTAATTGATAAAAATAATTAACAAGTTATAAAAAATGATTTTCATGCGTAGAAATGTCTTAAAATAATTACTCAATATTTTAAAAATACACCAAGCTATTTTCTGGCAAAATAATGTAATAATGCATGCATGAGCTATAATTGCAATGTTATTGCGATTATAACCTAAGAACTGTAAATGTGACTATTTGTGAAATAATTTAAGCTTAATATAAATATAAATAGAAAAATTAAATCATGAACTTGTTATAAATTCATTTGTAATGTAGTTAGTAATTATTTATATAAATAAAAATACTAGGTTAAGTTAATTAAAATCCTTAAAATGCGGAAATTATGAGAAAATGTTAATTGATGTTAATGCGTAGTTTTGAAGGTATATATGCAATTTTGAAAATATTACAAGGAAAAATTGGGTATCAATAACTCTGCATCATCATCAACTGCTTTCAAGCAGCTCATATCACCACTCTGTAGGGACTCGAATCAGCAACGTAGATGTTCTTGTATTTTTTGGCCACAGTACCACGTCTCCATTTACCAGATTAGTAACTATGCATATCTTTGACAAGAAATCCACTTTGTTTCCTTTATCACAAATTTGAGAAACACTCAAAATACTGTACTTCAGACCATTGTCATAGTACACGTTCTCAATTGAGTGTGAGAGAGACTTTCCAATTTTTCCAACTCCAAGAATGTACCCCTTTTTCCCATTTCCAAAGGATACATTCCCTCCTCGCAAAGCTTTTAATGAAAGGAATTCCATGGTATTTTCAGCCACGTGCTTAGAGCATCCACTGTCCATGATCCTTTGTTGACTGCTTCCTCTCACTTTTCCATGCACATGGAAATCGAGGGTTATATTTAGGAACCCAAACAAGTTTGGGTCCCTTGTAATGAGAAAATGGATGAATAAGAGCTCTTCTAGTCCATGTAGGCAACATACGTTTTTTGTGGGTGGCACCTGGTCCTCTTCCAGTAGTCATTTTTTTAGCAAAAACTTTGTTTTTTTGAACAGACTGGACTCTGGCTTGGCCATTTTCCTTGAAATGCCCATTGTTCCCACAGTGGGTACAAAGCCAGTTATCAGGTACAATGACGTACTTGCTATGAGTGTTATAGAGAACTTTCTCCCTATGAAACCATATTCCCTGCATGTTTCGACCATTGTCAAAGTACATGGCAGTAATAGCATTTGAGAACCAGGTCCACTTAAGTGATTTTTCAAGATCACTTTTTACTTTCTCCAAATCTGCTTGAAGCTGTCTATTTTTCTCAAGCTCAGGACACAAACTAGTTTTCACAATATTCAACTCATTTTCAAGTTTAATATATGCCTCACCAGCAACTTCCTTTCCTTTTTCAGAATTTTCAGGCCTAGATTCTGCTTTAATTCCCTCAATTGTTTCCTCTAGGTCTACAATCACCACTAGAAGATCATCTCTTTCTTTCTCAGTAATGGAAACTTTCTCCACTATGGTATTATTTTCTTTACTAAAGTTCTCTATGGTTTCTTTCAAGTCAACTACAACTACTATCAGATCATCTCTTTCATGTTCTACACTAGCAATTTTTTCTGTTAGAACTTCCTTTTCATTTTTCAGATTTTCTATGGTTCCTTCAGGTCAACTACACAAACCACTAAGTCTCTGCTCAGCATCTCCTAACTCTATGTTCAAGGCATCCTTATCACTCACTATGATATGCATCAATCAATACATTAGCTAATGACATGAGTTTCTTAGGAGAATAGGATTTCAGGTTCCTTTGAAAATCCCTAAAATTTACCTCATCATTGTCATCATCTTCATCATCGTCTGAGTGAGCCATCAAAGAAAATATTGAATAATATTCATTTGCTTCACTTTCAACTGCCATCATGGAACTATCACCTGCATCATTTTCTTCTTCTGATTCACTGGAGGAGTCTCCCCATGTTGCAAGAGCTTGTCTCACAACATTGTCAACTGCGTTTTTCCTTTTGAAGCGTTTTTCAGGAATCGGGTTCCTCTTGGCTGCTTTATGAGAGTTGTTCTTGAAATGTTCTTGTTTCAGAATAGGCCAGTCCTTGATGAAATTCCCTGGCTTTCCACACTTATGACAGAGGTCATAATTCTTTGGTTTGCTGGAACTTCCTCTCTTTGGTATACCTCCATTCCTTCAAACCATTTTCTGAAACCTTATGGTAAGGTATTCCATATCACTATCCTCCTCACTCGAGTCATTCTTTTCAGCTTTGAGTACCAGGTTCTTCTCCTTGTTTGGTTCTCTGCTTTCACTGTCCTTCTTTCTTTTCATCTCACAGGTCTCCAGATTCCTAACCAGCTCGTCCATAGTCAATGTCCGCAAATCCTTGGCTTCAGTAATGGCGTTCACCTTACTCTCCCAGGAGCTGGGTAAAACACTAACAACTTTCCTCACGAGCTTGTTCCTAGGAATGATTTCTCCAAGAGAGTGTAGCTCATTTATAATGGAGGTGAATCGAGTATGCATGTCTTGAATGGATTCATCATCCTTCATTCTAAAGGGCTCATACTCAGTGGTGAGCATATCGATCTTGGATTGCTTTACTTGAGTGGTTCCTTCATGTGTCGTTTGTAAAGATTTACATATCTCCTTGGCATATTGACAGGCTGAAATCCTGTTATATTCATTAGGTCCTATGCCACACACCAAAATTGTTTTGGCGCGGAAGTTCTTCTCTACAGATTTCCTATCGGCGTCATTGTATTCTTTCCTAGATTTCGGCACCATTACAGCAGGTTCTCCTATCTTCTTTGTTGGGAAATATGGACCATCACAAATAACATCCCATAACTTGGAGTCTTCTGCCATTATGAAATCATGCATTCGAGTCTTCCACCAGTCATAGTATTGGTCGTTGAATCTTGGGGGCCTATAAGTTGATTGTCCTTCCTCGAAGTTTGGTGGAGCAACCATGGTGAGGATCCTCTCTAGGTGTTAACCTTTTAGAAAGAACTGCTCTAATACCAATTGATAGAATGTATGAGTCCACCAAACTGTATAAATACCTGGTCCTATACCAGTTCCCACAGAAATAGCTAATGAAACAGTAAGTAAATGACACAGGAGATTTTACGTGGAAAACTCCATGCTCAAGGGGATAAAAAACCACGACCTACACTGGTTGGATTTTAACTTCACTACTGAGCAATCTTTATTACAACCTATTTCAATCTAGGAATTAAACTCTTAATCCCTCATTAACTTGTAATACACCTATTACAAGCCACTTTGCAATACACCTATTACAAAAGACTTCAACTCATGACTGACTCTAGTCACGACACAAACTCAACGGGTTTATGGTGTTTAGAGATTCCTAGTTAAAGATTCTAAATAAGAAAAATAGGAATTACAATGAAGAACAAATACAAAGATACAACTCAACTAAGGACATACAAAAGACTTGTTGTAGGAACTGGTCCGTCAGTGTTGTACTTTGTTCTTGATGCACTTGTGACTTCAATTATTGATGATCAGATCTTGAGTGCTTGAATGATATCACAAGTGTTCAAGTGATGTTTTGTTGTAATTCTTCTTGTTAGTATCCTTTGGATGACATCACTTAGATGATGTAAACACTTGGTACCCTTTCCAATGGGAAGTGACTTCTGCACTGTAGCATGTACAGTGCAAGCAATCACTTTCCAACTATAGAGTTGACTTCGTAGTGTTGTCAGGGAAACCCTAAGGGATCAGGTCCCTGAGTTGATTCTTTTTTGTCTGAAGTCATACATCTCACATTAGCTTGAGTCCATTAATGGAGAAATATACCAAGTGTGCATCAGGTCCTTTATCTGGTTCTGGACAATAAGTTTGTTAGATCATCAAAATATAAATCTGAGATACTTTAAAACCATCAACATGTGTGCAAAATTTGAGGTCATTCAAATGTGGTTTGATAGGTTTCGGCATTGTTGGCGAATTTCATAAGTTTAGAAGTTCTTAGGCTTGAATCTGAGGTTGATTTGGTGTTTTGGTGTTGTTTTGGATGTTCCGAAGGTTCGACTAAGTTCGGGTAGTGATATATGACTTGTTGGAATTATTGGTTGAGGTCCCGAGGGTCTCGGGTGTGTTTCAGATGTGTATCGGGGAGTTTGGAATTTGGAAAATGCAGCTGAAGCTGCTGTTGCTAGTGTGTCTGCACCTGCGGATGGGGAGCCGCAGGTGCGATGATCACAGATACGGAAGGCTTATCGAGTATGCGGAATTGGCAATCTGAGCAGTTAGCATAGGTTAGGAAGTTTTGTCGCACCTGCGAGACCACAAGTGTGAGAGGGCAGCCGCAGGTGCAGAAATGGGCGATTAAGTGAAAGTCGTAGGTGCGGTTGCGAAGGTGTGAAGATGGGGTCCGCGTGCGAAACCCTTGGGCAGAAACTAAAACAGGCCACACTTCGCGATATTTTGCCCTTTCTTCACCATTGTTGGCCGGTTTTGAGCTTTGGACAGTGAAATTCAAGGGAGAAACAAGAGATATCAATGAGGTAAGCTTCTTGGGTTTATTTACACGTATTTATAATGATTTCTCACTGTTTAGTCATGAAATTGGTAGGAATTTAGGGTGAAATTGAGGGAGTTAGAGCTTGAGTTTTGGAGAGTTTGAGGTGAGGATTTCAGGGACCAAACAGAGTCAGAATTTGATGAATTTTATATGGTTAGATTCGGGAGGAAACGATCTTTCTAGTTCTGCAATTTTTGACGGGTTTCGAGACGTGTGTCTAGGGGCTAGGTTTTAGCCTATTTCGGATTTTTGGCCTATTTATGTAGTTTTTCTTGTGGAATTCGATTCTTTAGTCTATGTGATAGTATTATTCTGATTACGGATAGATTTCGAGCTTTTGGAGAGCGAGTCCAGGGACGAGGACATCCCAGAGTATGATTTTACGCTATTAAGGTAAGTAACAGTTTTAACTCTGGTCTTGAGGGTATAAAACTGGAGAAATTGATATCATGTGACTGTTTGGAGGTGATACCCACGCTAGGTGACAGGCGTATGGGTTTATACAGTGAGGGATTGAGACTCGGTCTGTCCCATGAGGCTGTGAGGCCTAATAGCCATTATTTGTGTTTAGGTATTTACATGTTGTTGAACTTGACTGCCTTCATGTTAGAGATCATGCTTAGGATTTATTCATGCTCACATTATTTGCACTTAGTCATAGAAATTCTTGTACATGTTTACCTCAGTTTCTATTATTTTGCTGATATGCTGTAATACTTGATTTGGGTTGTGTTCCCTTATTTGTTGAGAACTGTGAGGCTAGAGAGGTACAGGACTGAGTGAGGCCGAGGGCCTGTTGTGAGATATTTTATTATAGCACATGAGTTGTTCGTGCAACACGTGAGTTGTTCGTGCAGATCTAGGTATTGATACCATAGCACGTGAGTGGTCCATGTAGCATGTGATTTGTCCGTACGGATCCATAGATTGATATTATGGCACATGAGTTGTCTGTGCAACACATGAGTTGTCCGTTCTTAGCGCTTGGGCTGTAGGAGGCCCTCCGGATTCTGTACACTCCCAATGAGTGCATGTACTTATTGAGTGTGTGCATTGAGGACTGAGTGATGGAGTGACATTGCGGAGAGGTTTCATTTACTTTTTCTATTGTTGCATTTACCTGTTAATTGCCTTGTAGCATTTGTTGATTTACGAAAATTACCTGCTTACTACTATTTATCCTTAATTATGAAACAAAATAATTGGATTGTTCTGCTTTGCTCGTCACTAATACTCAGTTCCTCAGTTATTTCTATTACTACTGAGTCGGTTGTACTCATGATACACCCTTGCACTTTATGTGCAGATCCATGTGAGTTAGAGCGCGGCGATCGTTGAGTTCATGACGACTATCTTTGGAGACTGAAAGGTAGCTGCTAGCGTCTGCAGGATCTTGTTACTCCTTTTATCATCTATTTCTTCTTTTGGTATGTATTGACAGTTAGACAATTTATATATCTTAGTTCATAGATTTAGACGCTCATGACTTGGTGACACCCCGATGTTTGGGGCTCGTTTCCGTATTTTCTATATTCATATTTAGAGTTGGTTTAGTTTATGAAAAATTCAAATATTGGAAATGTTTTATTAAATTATTATAATTAATTTCGTAGTAATATTTGGGAAATAGGCTTGCCTTGTACCACGATAGGAGCCATCACGACCTGGATTGGATTTGGATCGTGACAAGTTGGTATCAGAGCCTAGGTTACATAGGTCTCACGAGTCATGAGCGGGTTTAGTATAGTTTTGCAGATCAGTACAGAGACGTCTATACTTATCTTCGAGAGGCTGCAGAACCTTTAGGAAAATTTCACATTCCTAGATTCTTGTCATGCGTTCTGTGTATTCTAGTAACTAAACATCTGTTATTTCATTCTCTTACAGATGGTGAGCGCTCGCGCTACCGGTCAAGAGGTACAACCACCAGTCAGACAGAGGCCAAGGCCGCGGTAGAGGCTGTGGTAGGGGCAGAGACATCGCCAGTGCACCAGCTGGGGAAACACCCACAGATCCCCCAATTGTCCCCCCTCAGGATCAGGTCTCGGAGATAGAGGTTCTGGCGGGACCATCTCAGGCACCACCTGTGCCTATTGTTATCCTAGGTCTTCTGGAGTACCTGGCCCAGATTCTATCAGTGTGTACGGGCCTTGCCCAGACGGCTTCAGTTACTATGGCCACAACTATTTCTCAGGCAGGGGGAGGCACTCAAACTCCCGCCGCTCGCACACCCAAGCAGGTTGTTTAAGGAATACAGACGCTGGGGGAACCTCCAGCCCAGTCGGTTGCAGCTGCTCAGGACTATGTAGCTCCTGTGATGCCAGAGGATGAGCAATGCAAATTGGAGAGGTTTGGAAGGCTCCAGCCTTTGTCATTTGGTGGTGTTGAGGGTGAGGATGCACAAGGTTTCTTGGACAAGTATCAAAGGATGCTTCGAACCGCGCGTATTATGGAGACCAGTGGGGTCTCATTCACTACTTTTCAATTCACTGGGGCTGCACTTAGTTGGTGGGAGGCTTACGAGAGGCATAGGCCAGTTGGCTCAACAACCCCTTACTTGATAGTAGTTCTCCGTTCTCTTTCTGAAGAAGTTTGTACCCGAATCCCGCAGAGAGGAGCTGTGCAGGAAGTTTGAGAAGCTTCGCCAGGGTGAGTTGTCTGTTACCCAACATGAGATGCGATTCTCTGAGTTGGCTCGTTATGCGGTCTGGTTGGTTCCTACAGACTGAGAGAGAATCAGGAGGTTTATATATGGCCTCAGTTTTCAGCTTTGATTGCTTATGACCAGAGAGAGAGTATCTGGTGCTACCTTTGATGAGGTCGTCGACATTGCTCGGCAGATTGAGATGGTTCGAGGTCAGGATAGGGTTGACAGTGAGGCTAAGAGGACTCGTTGTCAAGGTGGATTCAGTGGTGCTCCTCAGGGAGTTCAGTTCCAGCCAGAGGTCGTCCATTTAGGCATGCTCAGTCAGCTCACCTATTTGACCGCGGTGCATCATATGGCCATGGTTCTCACAGTCATCAGCAGGGTCAGTCATCATTCAGTGCACTGCTAGCACAGGGTTCTCATCATGCCCCGTCCGGTCAGGTATCGCCTGGTAGTTCTTTTGGACATCAGGAGCAGCAATATCATCAGAGGAGGGGTTATTACGAGTGCAGGGATTTTTTCCACATTATGAGATATTTCCCTAGGCTGTCGGGTGGGACTCCACACCGGAGTACTCGACCGACGACACCAGTACAAGTTCCTCCACCACCCGCTCAACCAGCTAGGGATGGAGCTCATCCAACTAGGGGAGGAGCCCAGTCAGTTAGGGGTCGCTCGAGAGGGGGAGGCAGAGTAGGGGGTGGCCAGGCCCATTTCTATTCCCTCTCATCCAAGCCATACGATATTGCTTCAGATGATCACAGGTATTGTCTCCGTCTGTCACAGAGATGCCTGTGTATTATTTGAACCCGGTTCTACATATTCATATGTCTCATCATACTTTGCTTATTTTCTGGATATTTACCATGAGTTATTAGTTACATCTGTTCATGTATATACCCCTGTGGGCGATACTATTGTTGTGGACCGCGTGTGTCAGTCATGTGTGGTGTCTATTGGGGGTCTGGAGACCCGAGTGGATTTGTTGTTGCTTAGCATGGTTGATTTCGATGTGATATTGGGCATGGATTGGCTATTTCCATGTCATGTTGTTCTAGATTGTCACGCTAAGACCGTGAACTTAGTGATGCCGGTATTTCCGAGGGTAGAGTGGAGTGGTTTTATATACTATGTGCCGAGTAGGGTGATCTCATATTTGAAGGGTCAGCGTATGGTTGAGAAGGGTTTCCTATCTTATCTGGCTTTTGTGAGGGATGTTAGTGCAGAGGCTCCCACTATTGATTCAGTTCCGGTGGTATGTGATTATCCGGATGTGTTTCCTGCAGACCTGCCGGGCACGCCGCCTGACAGAAACATTGACTTTGGTATTGATGTGGTCTCGGGCACCCAGTCCATTTCTATTCTGCCATATCGTATGGCACCGACGGAGTTGAAAGAATTGAAAGAACAACTTCAAGAACTTCTAAAAAGTGGGTTTATTCGGCCTAGTGTGTCACCTTGGAGTGCACCAGTTCTATTTGTGAAGAAGAAGGATGGGTCCATGAGATTGTAGTCAATTGAAAAAGGTCACAGTCAAGAACAAGTATCCTTTGCCTCATATTGATGATTTATTTGACCAGCTCCAGGGAGCGAGGGTGTTCTCTAAGATTGACTTGAGGTCCGGGTATCATCAACTGAAGATTCGAGATTCAGATATTCCTAAGGCGGCTTTCAAGACCCGTTATAGACATTATGAGTTCTTGGTGATGTCTTTTGGGCTGACCAATTCCCCAACAACGTTCATGCATTTGATGAACAGTGTATTCCAGCCATATTTGGACTCCTTCGTTATTGTGTTCATTGATGACATCCTGGTGTACTAGCCAAGAAGAGCATGCCCATCATTTGAGGATTGCATTGCAGAGGTTGAGGGAGGAGAAGCTTTATACAAAGTTCTCCAAGTGTGAGTTTTGGCTCAGTTCGGTAGCATTCTTGGGGCACGTGGTGTCCAGTGAGAGTATTCAGGGGGACCCGAAGAAGATATAGGGGGTGTAGAGTTGTCCTAGACCATCTTGAGCTACAGAGATTAAGAGCTTACTGGGTTTGGCGGGCTATTACCATCGCTTTGTAGAGGGATTCTGATCTATTGCTTCGCCCTTGACCAAATTGACCTAAAAGGGTGCTCCATTCAGGTGGTCGGACAAGTGTGAGGAGAGCTTTCAGAAGCTCAAGGCTACTTTGGCCACAACTCCAGTGTTAGTTCCGCCATCAACTTCAAGTTCTTATACCGTGTATTGTGATGCCTCGAGGGTAGGAATTGGTTGTGTTTTGATGCAGGAGGGTAGGGTGATTGCTATGCCTCGCGTCAGTTGAAGACTCATGAATAGAATTATCCGGTGCATGATCTTGAGTTGGCAGCCATTTTTCACGCCTTAAAGATTTGCGTCACTATTTGTATGGAGTTCATTGTGAGATTTATATTGATCACCGGAGTCTGCATCATCTATTCAAGCAGAAAGATCTTAATTTGCGTTAGTGGATATGGTTGGATCTTCTTAAAGATTATGATATCACTATTCTATACCATCCAGTTAAGGCCAATGTGGTGGCTGATGCTTTGAGTCGTCGGGCAGAGAGTTTGAGGAGTTTAGCTTATCTTCCGGCAATAGAGAGACCTTTAGCATTGGATGTTCAGGCCTTAGCGGGCCAGCTTGTGAGATTGGATCTTTCAGAGCCTAGTCGGGTATTGGCTTGCGTAGCCTCCAGGTCTTATCTTTATGACCGTATCCGGGAGCGTCAGTATGACGACCCGCACTAGCTTGTTCTTCAGGATAGGGTCCGGCGAGGTGATGCTAGGGATGTGACTATTAGCGATGATGGTGTGATGAGGATGCAGGGCCGGATATGTGTGCCTAATATGGATGGGCTTCGGGAGTTGATTCTCGTGGAGACCCACAACTCGCGGTATTCCATCCATCCAGGTGCCACGAAGATGTATCAGGATCTGAGGCGGCACTATTGGTGGAGGTGAATGAAAAAGGATTTTGTTGGGCTTGTGGCTCGGTGTCTCAACTGTCAGCAGGTTAAGTACGAGCATCAGAGACCGGGTGTCTTGATTCAGAGATTAGATATTCCAGAGTGGAAGTGGGAGCGGATCACCAGGGACTTCATAGTTGGACTCCCACGGACTTCGAGGAAGTTCGTGCTATTTGGGTTATTCTGGATCGGCCGACCAAGTATGCACACTTCATTCCTGTTTGTATTACCTATACTTCAGAGCGGTTAGCTGAGATTTATAGGTTGTTCGCTTGCATGGTGTTCCGGTTTCCATAATTTCAGATAGAGGTACTCAGTTTACATCTCAGTTTTAGAGGGCCGTGCAGCGAGGATTGGGTACTTAGGTTGAGTTGAGCACAACTTTTCACCCCTCAGACGGACGGGCAGTCAGAGCGCACTATTCAGATATTAGAGGACATGATGCGCGCATGTGTTATTGACTTTGGGGGTTCATGGGACTATTTTCTTCCACTCGCGGAGTTTGCATATAATAACAACTATCAATCGAGTATCCAGATGGCTCCGTACGAGGCTTTATATGGGAGGAGGTGTAGATCTCCAGTTGGTTGGTTTGAGCCGGGTGAGGCTAGGCTCTTGGGTACAGATTTGGTACAGGATGCCTTAGAGAAGGTGAAATTGATTCAGGAGTGGCTTTGCACGGTGCAGTCTCGACAAAAGAGCTATCCGGACAGGAAGGTTTGTGATGTATCTTACATGGTCGGGGAGAAGGTATTGTTGAAGGTCTCACCTATTAAAGGTTTTGTGATATTTGGGAAGAAGGGCAAGTTGAGCCCTCTGTTATTGGTCCATTTGAGGTACTTCGGAAGATTGGGGAGGTGGCCTATGAGCTTGCTTTGCCACCCAGCTTGTCGAGTGTGCATCCAGTATTTCATGTTTCCATGCTTCGAAAGTATGTTGTCGATCCGTCCCATGTTTTGAAATTTAGCACGATTCAGTTGGAGGGTTATATGACGTATGATATGGAGCTAGTGGATATTTTAGATCGACAGGTCCGGAAGTTGAGATCAAAAGACATAGCTTTAGTAAAGGTTCAATGGCAAGTCCAGCCCGTGGAGGAGGCCTCCTGGGAGACCGAGCGTGAGATGCGGAGTAGATATCCACACCTATTTAAGACTCCAAGTATGTTTCTAGACTCGTTCGAGGACGAACATTTGTGTAAGAGGGGGAGGATGTAACGACCCGATCGGTCGTTCCGATAATTATAGCCTCATTTCCCCCCATTTATGCTTCTTTACGTGTTGTTCAGCTGTGTTGAGTTGTATCGAGTTGGTAAGTTTGGGTCTGGAGTAGTTTTGTAGTGAAATGAGATACTTAGTCTCTTAGTTAGAGAGCTAAGTTAGAAAAGTCAACTGGAAGTTGACTTATGAGTAAACGAACTCGGATTTGGATTTTTATGATTCGATTTGCTTTGTTGGGTGATTTTAGACTTAGGAGTGCGTCCAGAATGTAATTTGGAGGTCCGTTGTAGAATTAGGCTTGAATTGGCGAAAGTTAGAAATTTGGCGATTTTGGTCGGTAGTGGAAAATTAGGTATCGGGGTCGGAATGGAATTCCAGAAGTTGGAGTAGGCTCGTAGTGTTATTTATGACGTGTGTGCAAAATTTGAGGTCATTCGGATGTGGTTTGATAGGTTTCGGCGTTGTTGGCGAATTTTGGAAGTTTAGAAGTTCTTAGGATTGAATCCGAGGTTGATTTGGTGTTTTGGTGTTGTTTTGGGTGTTCCGAAGGTTCGACTAAGTTCGGGTAGTGATTTATGATTTGTTGGAATTATTGGTTGAGGTCCCGAGGGCCTCGGGTGTGTTTCGGATGGGTATCGGGGAGCTTGGAATTTCGAAAATGCATTTCAAGCTGTTGTTGCTGGTGTGTCTGCACCTGCGGATAGGGAGCCACATGTGCGATGTTCGCAGATGCGGAAGGCTTATCGCAGATGCGAATTGGCCATCTGGGCAGTTAGCGCAGGTGTAGAAGTTTTATCGCACCTGTGAGCTCGCAGGTGCGAGGGGGAAGCCGCAGGTGCGGAAATGGGCGATTAAGTGAAAGTCGCAGCTGCGGCTCTTAGACCGCAGGTGCGAAGATGGGGTCCACAGGTGCGAAACTATAAAAATCCACACTTCGTAAAAATTTTCCCTTTCTTCACCATTATTGGCCGGTTTTGGGCTTTGGGCAGTGATGATAGTATTATTCTAATTATGGATAGATTTGGAAATTTTGGAGAGAGAGTCCAGAGACGAGGAGATCCCAGAGTATGATTTTACGCTATTAAGGTAAGTTACAGTTTTAACTCTAGCCTTGAGGGTATATACCTGGAGAAATTGATATCATGTGATTATTTGGAGGTGATACCCACGCTAGGTGACGGGCGTGTGGGTGTATACCGTGAGGGATTGAGACTTGGTGCGTCCAGTGAGGTTGTGAGGCCTAATAGCCATTATATGTGTTAATGTATTTACATGTTGTTGAACTTGACTGCCTTCATGTTAGAGATCATGATTAGGCTTTATTCATGCTCACATTATTTGTACTCAGTCATAGAAATTCTTGTACATGTTTACCTCAATCTTTATTATTTTGCTGATATGCTGTAATACTTGATTTGGGTTGTGTTCCCTTATTTGTTGAGAATTGTGAGGCTAGAGAGGTACATGACTGAGTGAGGCCGAAGGCATGTTGTGAGATATTTGATTATAGCATGTGAGTTGTCCGTGCAACATGTGAGTTGTTCGTGCGGATCCAGGTATTGATACCATAGCACATGAGTGGTCCATGTAGCACGTGAGTTGTACGAGCGGATCCAGAGATTGATATTTTTGCACATGAGTTGTCCGTGCAACACGTGAGTTGTCCGTGCTTAGCGCTTGGGCTGTAGGAACCCCTCCGGAGTCTTTACGCCCCCAGTGAGCGCAAGTACCTATTGAGTGTGTGCATTGAGGACCGAGTGATGGAGTGACATTGCGGAGAGGTTTCATTTGCTTTTGCTGTTTTTGAATTTACCTGTTAATTTACTTGTAGCATTTGTTGATTTACGGAAATTACCTACTTACTACTGTTAATTTACTTGTAGCATTTGTTGATTTACGGAAATTACCTAATTTACTGTGTAGATTCAATGATTTAGAGCGCGACGATCGTTGAGTTCTGGCCGGCTATCTTTGGAGACTGCAAGGTTGCTGCTAGCGTTCGTAGGATCTTGTTACTCCTTTTATCATCTATTTCTTCTTTTGGGCTTTATTGACAGTTAGACAGTTTATATATCTTAGTTCATAGATTTAGACGCTCATGGCTTGGTGACACCCCGATGTTTGGGGCTCATTTCTGTATTTTCTATATTGATATTTAGAGTTTGTTTAGTTTATAAGAAATTCAAATATTGGAAATGTTTTATCAAATTCTTATAATTAATTTCGTAGTAATATTTGGGAAATAGGCTTGCCTTGTATCACGATAGGCGTCATCACGACATGGGTTAGATTTGGGTTGTGACAGTGCAACCTCCATTTTGTGTTGAATCGTATGTAGTCAAAGACAAGAAGGAACAATATGTTTTTGAAAAGCATCTATCAACGGATGCTTGTAATGTTTTAGCATCACTAGGAAATCAATGTGTCCTAAGTGACACAAACAATATCTGTAATGTTTTAATTTCGCCGTCGTACTAATATAAATATCATGTTTGCTAAAAAAAAATGTTACACAATTAACAAAAAAATAAGGTATCTTTACACAAATACCTGACTGGATTTCATTCTTTATTTTTCTTAACCGATCTAAATAGATCATATAATGATTATACACTAGTTAAATATATATTGTACACAAATTATACATATATTATGATTCATCGACTAATTTTAGTTTAAGCAGATGGATATGCGACTTTTCAGGTTAATTCTTCAAAAGGAGGGTAATCCGTTTGAATGAAGCAATAATTTGCTACATAAAATTAGATTTTTATTATATTTGTGATGGTGACCATTAACTAATGGATTTTAAATACCTTTAATAAAATGATAAATGTAGCAAATTTATCAGGAAGTATTGTATGTTGGTATAATAAATTATCGTGCAATAGATATTTAATCTATATCTATATTATATTAAAAGCACGAAGGCCCTTAGGAAAATGTCGTTTGCCTTTTTTACCCTTTAAAAATAGAGTTTACATTGGATAAAATAGTAATTTAGTTATTTTCCTAATATGTAGAAATACTCATTTAATTATTTTCTATATATGTAGGAATACTCATTTAATTATTTTTCTAATATTTTGGACTTTTTTCTAATATTTAGGACTACAAAATCAACTAAATTTTATATATTACATTCTTCCTTATTTGGATTACCTAGAAAAATTTAATATTTAGAACTTCAAAAATATGAACATTTTATTTTATATAAATTTTTACACTCAAATTATATATAAATGGCAAGAAAAGGAAATTTAGTTGTAAGGTCTAAAACTGACTAATACTATAAAAAATGGTCTAAAATATATTTTGCAACCTATTAGGACAAAATATTAATATTATCAAATCAAAAATTATCTTCTCTAACAATTGTCACCCTAACACTGTTAAGGACATCACAAACACCTTGGGTCTCAAAAAAAGTAATTCCTTAGGAACTTATCTAGGATTTCCAATTTTAGAAAAGAACCCAAGACCAACAGATTACCATTTCATCATAGACAAGATGAGGGCTAGACTGGCAAATTAAAAAATAAAGTTTATAAATATAGCGGGTAGAACCAACCTAGCTCAAGTTTGCCTAAATTATATTCCTAACCACTACATGCAATACACCTTACTACCAAAAATAACCTTAAAAAACATAGACAAAATCCAAAGAGACTTTATATGGGGTTCTACCTCGGAAAAGAAAAAACTCCATTTAATCAATTGTTCTACAGTTTGCCAACAAAAGTTCAATGGGGGGTTAGGTATAAAAAATACCAGTGGAAAAAATATCACCGCTCTAACATGCTTAGCCTGGTGATTTCTCACTAACACAACTACTCCATGGGCTAATTTGATTATCACCTCTTATGGTACTAGCAAAGCCAAAATCACCACTCTTTTGTCTGGAAGAGCATTTTGAAAGGTTGAGAATATTGCACTAAGGGTGTCACGACCCAAATCCTAATTCAGGTCGCGATGGTTCCCAACACCATTGTCAGGCAAGCTAACACTAATTATCTAGTGAATCTTGTTTGTTTTCTATTAGATCCTCCCCTTATTTCAAAAATAATTTAGCCACTACGCATGGAATATAACACATAGCAGAGAAATTAAGTTACGAAGACCAAAAGTCAACTTTAACTAAATACATCACCAAAAGAATAGTCACTACGCACGGACTCTCGTCACCTCGTACATACGTAGTCTCCACAAATAATGACACATAGTTAATTACTTCACCTATGGTGACAATTCCCACTTACCAGGTTAGAAAGGAGACTTACCTCGTTTTAAGCCTACTTCCCGGGTCAAGAATGCGCCCGAATCTCCAAATTCGTCGCCCAAGAACTCGAAACTAGCCAAACATTATATAAATCAATCAATCTATGTTCAAAAGTCCACACTTCCCCTATTTAAATAATTATCTCAACCTAGTTTGCAAAATCCTAAAATGTACCCCCAGGCCCACATGCTCGGATTCCGGAACATTTTAAGAGAAATTGTTACCCATAACCTAAGGATCAATAATATATAGTTTTTGCATGATTCCATAATTAATTTCTTGTTTAAATCTTATTTTTTTTCTCAAAACCCTAAGTTTTACTCCAAACCCATGATTTCCACAAATTTTGTGTGTTAATATACCCAAAACTCAAGTATAAATCTCACTTTTAAGTAGGAATTAACTTACCTCACGATGCTAGGACGAATCTCCCTTTTGAAAGCTCCCTAAATCGTCCAAATGTAAAAGAAATTGCCTAAAAATGTCTAAGTCCCGCATTTAAAACAACCTTACTGCCTCCAGGACTTCCGCACATGCGGCTCGAGGACCGCACCTGCGGTCTCGCTTCTGCGAGCGAGTGCTTGCACCTGCGGAAGAGGAGAAGAAGGCCAGGGGTCGCACATGCGGAACGGAGCCCGCACCTGCGGCTTCGCTTCTGCGGGAAAAGGCCAGCACCTGTGAAAATTGAGCAGCCCCTCTATGGCCGCACCTGCGAGGCTTTGACCGTGCCTGCGGTCTCGCACCTCCGGCTGGTCCTTCGCAGGTGCGGTCGCACCAGATTTGATGCACCAGCAGCTCTTTTTGAGCTTGGTTTGCCTCGTGCAATGTCTGAATGGAATCTGGGCCCACCCCAGGCCCCATCCAAATATACCAAAAAGTTCTAAATCATAATACAGACTCGCTCGAGCCTTCGGAACGTCCGAAACAATGCTAAATATAAGAATCATACCCCAAAGCTAAATTGAATCAAACTTTGAACTTCAAGTTCTTGAATTCACTTTCAACATGCCGAAACATACCTATACTACTCGGAATGACACCAAAATTTTGCGAGCAAGTCATAAATGACATGACAGAACTATTCCCGATCTCGGAATTTCGTTCGGACCTCGATAACACAAAAACATGTTCCAAACCTCAATTTTGAACTTAAGGAATCATATTTCACTATTTGGCGACGAAACGCTCTCGGGTCATCCGAAACCCGTTTCGGACATACGCCCAAGTCCGAAATCATCATACGAACCTAGTGGAGCTTTCAAATCTCGATTCCGAGGTCGTTTACTAAAAATGTTGACCAAAGTCAAACTTGGACTTTAAGGCCAACCTTAAGGAACTAAGTGTTCCTATACCACCCCAAACTCCTCCAAACCTCGAACCACCCGTCCCCGCAAGCTATAAATCAGTAAAAACAACCACAGGAAGTCTCATTTAGGGGAACGGGGTTCTAGAACACAAAACGACCGGTCAGATCGTCACAAAGGGTATCATTTGGTCACCCCATAAAAATTCCAACATGAATGTTTGGCATACGAGCTGGATTCCTAACATAAAAAATTTTAGAAGCACAGTTGAGGGTCCTCTCTCTTTCAATGATATTTCTCTAAAAATTAAATACTTCTATCAATAGAAATACCTAAAGATATTAAAGAAAATATTTATAAGGTTAATATACGCACTAGGAGTGCGCGATGTGACACATCCATTTGCTCAAGAAATACAAAAGATTTTTTCACTACAAAATCTTGTTATGACTTAATTGAATCACCTAAAGATAGTGATCTAGAGTTCGATTGGATTTGGAAGTTAAATTGTCCAAAAACAATACACTTCTTATGGAAATGCCTACACAATAGACTACCATGTAGGGAATATTACCACATATAGGGATCAACATAGACCCGATGTGTCCAATATGCAAAACTAAAGAAGAATATATTGCGCACATTTTCTTTGATTGCAAAGTGACTAGTGCCTATTCGAATAGCGTGGGATGGTCAAATTATTGTAATCCAACGGAAAGAAATTGGCTTACAAAAATAAGAGATTTTAATCTCGATTTAGATCATAGTTGTATCAATTGGAATGCTCTTTTCCCTTTCCTTCTAAAGAACATTTGGATTAATAGAAATAATAATAATAATCAAAACAACACTTCCAACCCCTTAAATATTCACTTCACCATGCAAAGGGCTATTGTCACGATCCAAAATTTCAAACATGGTCGTGATGGAGCCTATCGTGCTACTAGGCAAGCCTATTTCAAAAATTACTACTAAATCCATTATATGAAATTAATAAAACAATATCAACATTTAAATTTCTCATAAACTAAATCGATTCTAAATATAATTAATATAAAAATACGGAAGCTAGCCCCAAACACCGGAGTGTCACTAAGTCACGAGCATCTAAAACTATGAACCAAAATATAGTACTGTCTAAAAGAATAAATGGTAGAAGGAGTGACAAGGTCCTGCAGACGATGACCGCTACCTTGCAATATCCACAGATAGCCGGCCTGAGATCAACGATCGCCGCGCTCTAATTCACCTGGATCTGCACATAAAGTGCAGGGTGTAGTATGAGTACAACCGACTCAGTAGTAACAGAAATAACTAAGAAACTGAGTAGTAGTGACGATATAAGCAAAACAGTCCAATTATTTATTTCCACAATTTTAAAATAACATGAATAAACAGGTAAATTTCATAACTTAGTAAATTCCAGAAAGAAATTTAACTATTAAATGCAAAAACAACAAAAGTAAATGCAACCTCACAGCAATGTGACTCCATCACTCGCACACAACACTCAATACACTCTGCGCTAAGAACGGACAACTCACGTGCTACCATATCAATACCTGGATCCGCACGGACAGCTCACGTGCTACGCGGACAGCTCACGCGATACAATATCAATTACCTGGATCCGCACGGAAAGCTCACGTGCTATGCGAACAACTCATGCGCTATGGTATTAATATCCTCACAACCTGGCCATCAGTATCACTCAATCATGTACCTCACTAGCCTCACCATCATCAACAAATAAGGGGACACATCCCACATCAAGTATCACAACATATCATCAATTAATAGAGACTGAGGTAAACATGAACCATAATTTCTACGACTGAGTACAAATAAGGTGAGCATGAATAAAGCCTAAACATGATCTCTAACATGATGGCAAACAATTTCAATAACAAGTAAACACATAACCACAGATAATAGCCATCAAGCCTCACGGGATGGACCAAGTCTCAATCCCTCGCATCTCACACCTACACGCCCGTCACCTAGCGTGGGTATCACCTCCAAACAATCACATGATATCAAATTCTCTGGGTTTATACCCTCAAAGCGAGAGTTAAAACTGTTACATACCTCAACCGCGTAAAAATCCTACTCCGGGATGCCCTCATCTCTAGAGTCGGTCTCTAAAAGCTCCAAATCTAACCAAAATCATAATACTACTATCAACATAGGATAAAGAATCGAATTCCACAATAAAAACTACAAAATATGCCAAAAATCCGAAATCGGCCAAAACTCGGCCCCCGGGTCCACATCTTGAATTCAGTCAACAATGGTAGAAACAAAACCCTCGTCCTATCCCGAGTCTAACCATATAAAATTTATCAAAATCGGACTCCATTTGGTCCCTCAAATCCTCACTTAAAACTCTCCAAAACTCAAACCCTAACTCCCTCAATTTCTCTTTGAAATCATCAATCAAATACCATAAACGAAGATGGATTCATGAAATATAACCAAAAATGAGTAGAGAACACTTTCCCCAATCCATATGGTGAAAATCGCCCAAATCTGAGCTCCCCAACTCAAAATATGACCGAAAGAACAAACCGTTATTTTATATATTTTTCTGCCAGCTATTCTGCCTCGTTTCTCGTGTTAAATGATCCCGAAACTCGCTTTTTATGCCTCCAATGAATTCATTGTGAAATTCTAGTCAAGTTAGATTTTTGAATCACCCAATTTTATCTTATAATGAAGGAGATATGTAGGTTTTTATATTTGCAAATAGTGCAGATTTTTAGTACGCCGTCAATGGCAATTTCGTAATTAATCTGAAAAATATGGCAACCCTATTTTTAATAAAATGACCATAAATTCCTCATACGATGTCCAAATTTGACGATTCTTTTCGCTACGGGTCCGTAATTACGATACGGATCTAATGATTCAATAAAAAAATAAATTAGAGCTCATTAGTTCAACATGATATCATTTATGCTTAAAGAAACGACATCAAAATATAAGAAAAACGAGCACAACGTAGCCCAAACCTATCCGAAACTCACCCGAGGCCCTCGGGACCTCAACTAATAATTCCAAAAAGTCATATATCATTAATCGAAGCTAGTCGAACCTTCGGAACACCCAAAACAACACCAAAACACCAATTCAACCTCGAATTCAAGCTTAAGAACTTCTAAACTTCCAAAATTCGCCAACGACGCTGAAATCTATCAAACCACGTCCGAATGATCTCAAATTGCACACACATCAAAAATGACACTACAAACCTACTCCAATTTCCGGAATTCCATTCCGACCCCGATACCTAATTTTCCACAGTCGACCAAAATCGCCAAATTTTTAACTTTCACCAATTCAAGCCTAATTCTACCACCAACCTTCAAAGACAAAAATCCTAAGTCTAAAATCACCCAAAGAAACTAATCGAATCATAAAAATCTAAATCCAAATTTGCTTACTCATAAATCAACTTCCGATTGATTTTTCTAACTTAGCTCTCTAACTACCAAAACTACTCTGAACCCAAACTTACCAACTCGATACAACTCAACACAACTGTACAAAAAATAATTAAGCATAGATAGGGGAAATAGGCTATAAATACTCAGAACGAACGACCGGGTCGTTACATCCTCCCCCTCTTAAACAAACGTTCGTCCTCGAACGAGTCTGAAAACAAAACATACCTCAAATCACAGCATCTGCACAACACAACCAAAAACTGGTAATAAACCTCTTATTAAATAGAGCCTCATTCTAACACCTCAAGCAAATCCCTCTTGTCACATTCAAATCATATGAACTCATCTCGCGGTCACATCATACTTATCACGTATCCATCCGGCCATCATTTCCACTAATAGGGACACTACCGGACATATAAGTCCACAAGCACACGCTCACACAATCAACACCTCAGTGCTCAAGCTACAGTCAAAATCCGGCCTCAAGTCCTCCAGACTGGCCCAACATCAACACACAGAAATCACATCTCACACCTCATCCAGGGAATCACAAGCCGTCGATTCACAATTGATACCGAGCGCTCATGTGCACATACGAATGCGTGAAAGGAATTCAAAGAGTTAAGCTTCCAGCTGAATAAATACCGCACGATAAGAATTCAAGAATGTGAAGTTTTCCAAAAGGTTCTGAAGCCTCTCGATGATAAGTACAGACGTCTCCGTACCGATCCGCAAGACTCTACTAAACCCGCTCATGACTCGTGAGACCTATGTAACCTAGGCTCTGATACAACCTTCTCACCACCCAAAATTACAAACATGGTCGTGATGGCGCCTATCGTGATACTAGTCAAGCCTATTTCAAAAATTACTACTAAATCCATTATATGAAATTAATAAAATAATATCCACATTTAAATTTCTCATAAACTAAATTGATTCTAAATATAATTAATATAAAAATACAGAAGCTGGCCCCAAACTTCGGGGTGTCACTAAGTCACGAGCGTCTAAAACTATGAACCAAAATATAGTACTGTATAAAAGAATAAATGGTAGAAGGAGTGACAAGGTCCTGCGGACGCTGGCAGCTACCTTGCAATCTCCACAGATAGCCGGCCTGAGATCAACAATCGCCCCGCTCTAATTCACCTGGATCTGCACATAAAGTGTAGGGTGTAATATGAGTACAACCGACTTAGTAGTAACAGAAATACCTAAAGAATTGAGTAGTAGTAACGAGCTAAGCAAAACAGTCCAATTATTTATTTTCACAATTTTAAAATAACAGGAATAAACAGGTACATTCCATAACTCGGTAAATGCCACAAAGAAATTTAACAGATAAATGCAGCAACAACAAAAGTAAATGCAACCTCACAACAATGTCACTCCATCACTCACACTCAGCACTCAATACACTCTGCGCTAAGCACGGACAACTCACGTGCTACCATATCAATACCTGGATCCGCACTGACAGCTCACGTGCTATGCGGATAGCTCATGCGCTACAATATCAATTACCTGGATCCGCACATATAGCTAATGTGCTACGCGGACAGCTCACGTGTTATGGTATTAATATCCTCACAACCTGGCCATCAGTCTCACTCACTCATGTACTTCACTAGCCTCACCATCATCAACAAAAAAGGGGACACATCCCACATCAAGTATCACAACATATCAGCAATTAATAAAGCCATAATTTCTACGAATGAGTACAAATAAGGTGAGCATGAATAAAGACTAAACATGATCTCTAACATGATGGAAAACAAGTTCAACAACAAGTAAACACATAACCACAGATAATAGCCATCAAGCCTAACAGTCTCACGGGATGGACCAAGTCTCAATCCCTCGCGGTGCACACCCACACGCCCGTCATCTAGCGTGGGTATCACCTCCAAACAATCACATGATATCAAATTCTTCGGGTTTATACCCTCAAAACCAGAGTTAAAACTGTTACTTACCTCAACCGCGTAAAATTCCTACTCCGGGATGCCCTCGTCTCTGGACTCGGTCTCCAAAAGCTCCAAATCTAACGAAAAATAAGAATACTACTATCAACATAGGCTAAAGAACCGAATTCCACAATAAAAATTACAAAATATGCCAAAAATCTGAAATTGGCAAAAATCCCGGCCCCCGGGCCCATATCTCGAAATCAGTCAAAAATGAAAAAAAAAACCTCATCCTCTCCCGAGTCTAACCATATAAAATTTATCAAAATCGGACTCCATTTAGTCCCTCAAATCCTCACTTAAAACTCTCCAAAACTCAAACCCTAACTCACTTAATTTCGCTTTGAAATCATCAGTCAAATACCATAAACGAAGACGGATTCATGAAATATAACCAAAAACAAGTAGAGAACACTTTTCCCAATCCATATGGTGTCCTCCAAAATTGCCTAAATCCGAGCTCCCCAACTCAAAATATGACCGAACGAACAAACCCTTATTTTATATACTTTTGTGCCAGCTATTCTGCCTCGTTTCTCGTGCCAAATGATACCGGAACTCGCTTTTTATGCCTCTAATTGGTTCCTTGTGAAATTCTAGTCAATTTAGGCTTTTGAATTACTCAATTTGACCTTATAATGAAGGAGATAAGTAGGTTTTAATATTTACAAATAGTGCAGATTTCTAAATATACCGTCAGTGGTAATTTCGTAATTAATCTGAAAAACCTGGCAACCTTAATTTTAATAAAATGACCATAAATTCCTCATACGATGTCCAAATTTGATGATTATTTTTTCTACGGATATGTAATTACGATACGGATCTAATGATTCAATTAAAAAAGAAATCGAAGCTCATTAGTTCAATATGATATCATTTATGCTTGAAGAAACGACATCGAAACATAAGAAAAACGAGCACAACACAGCTCAAACCTATCCGAAACTCACCCGAGGCCCTCAGGACCTCAACCAATAATTCCAAAAAGTCATATATCATTACTATAACCTAGTCGAACCTCCGGAACACCCAAAATAACACCAAAACACCAATTCAACCTCGAATTCAAGCATAAGAACTTCTAAACTTTCAAAATTCGCCAACGACGCCGAAATCTATCAAAACACGTCCGAATGATTTCAAATTTTGCACACACATCACAAATGACACTACAAACCTATTACAACTTCCGGAATTCCATTCCGACTCCGATACCTAATTTTCCACAGTCGACCAAAATCTTCAAATTTCTAACTTTCACCAATTCAAGCCTAATTCTACCACGGACCTTCAAATTACATTCCAGAAAAAATCCGAAGTCTAAAATCACCCAACGAAACTAATCAAATCATAAAAATCTAAATCCGAATTCGTTTACTCATAAATCAAATTCCGGTTGATTTTTTTTAACTTAGCTCTCTAATTATGAAACTAAATGATCATTTCACTCCAAAACTACTCTGAACCCAAACTTACCAACTCGATACAACTCAACACAATTGTACAACACATAAATAAGCATAGATAGGAAAATGGGGCTATAAATACTCAGAACGAATGACCGGGTCGTTACAACTATAGAATACAAGCTACTAACCAGGAATCATCAACCCTATCAAAAAAACCACAATCAACACAAAATGGATTAAACCCCCAAAGGGTTGGTATAAATTAAATATTGATGCAAGCTACAAAGCTAACCATAAGAGTGGCTTGAGAAGTGTATTCAGGAACTCCAATGGGAATTGGATAGTAGGATTTAAAAAATACACTCATACAAATGGATCATTGGAAGCAGAACTAATGGCTCTATCGGAAGGACTACAAATTGCTCAAGAATGGAATTTGTTCCCACTGAAAGAAGAATCAGACTCCACTGAGGTAATACAATCCATGCACCAAGGCAATAAATGTATAATGATATTATTAACACATGCAGGTTGTTAATTCACCAAGGGAAGGAAGTGATCTCGAGGCACGTGTTCCGGCAAGGGAATGAAGTGGCCCATCAGCTAGCAAAGAAGCATGACAAGCAAACAAGGACAACAAGATATTTTGTGCAACCTCCATTTTGTGTTGAATCGTATGTAGTCAAAGACAAGAAGGAACAATATGTTTTTGTAAAGCATCTATCAAGTGATGCTTGTAATGTTTAAGCATCACTAGAAAATCAATTTGTCCTAAGTGACACGAACAATATCTGTAATGTTTTAATTCCGCCGTAGTACTAATATAAATATCATGTTTGCTAAAAAAAATGTTGCACAATTAACAAAAAAAAGGGATGTTTACACAAATACCCAACTAGATTTCATTCTTTATTTTTCTTAACTGATATAAATAGATCATATAATGATTATACACTAGATAAATATATATTGTACATAAATTATACATATATTATGATTCATCGACTAATTTTAGTTTAAGCAGATGAATATGCGACTTTTTAGGTTAATACTTCAAAAGGAGGGTAATCCTTATGAATGAAGCAATAATTTGCTAATTAAAAATAGTTTTTTGTTATATTGGTGATGGTGACCATTTGCTAATGCAATTAATACCGTTAAAAAAATGATAAATGTAGCAATATTATCAGGAAGTATAGTATGTTGGGGTAACGACCCGACCGGCCGTTTTGCGTTATCGGATCCCGTTCCCCTAAATGAAACTTCCCATAGCATCTTTTTATGATTTATGACTTGTGGGGAATGGTGGTCTGGGATTCAGAGGTGTTTAGAGTGCTACAGGAACAATTAGTTCCTTAAGGTTGGTCTTTAAGGCCAAGTTTGACTTCGGTCAACATTTTGGGCAAACGACCTCAAAATCGAGTTTCATCGGTTCTGGTAGCTTTGTGTGATGATTTGGACCTGGGCATATGCTCGGAATGGGTTTCTGATGACCCGGGAGCGTTTCGGCGCCATATATTGAAATAAGAAGTTCCTTAAGTTCCTATTGTGGTTTTGGACGCGTTTTTGTGTTATCGAGGTCTGAACGGAATTTTGAGATCAGAAATAGTTCCGTTATGTCATTTATGACTTGCCTGCGAAATTTGGTGTCATTCCGAGTTGTATAGGTCGGTTCTGCGCATTGTTAGCGAAGTCTAGAAAACTTAAAGTTCCTAAGTTTGGTTCTTGCGGTTTTGGGTGTGATTTTGAGTTAGCATTTTTTTGGGTGTTCCAAAGGCCCGAGCGAGTTTGTATTATGATTTGGGACTTGTTGGTATATTTGGACGAGGGCTCGGGTGGGCCCACGGGCATCCCGGGCACCCAACGGGGCTAAAAACCAGCTAAAATAGCTGCTGGTGCACCTGATCTGGTGTGACCGCAGGTGCGGTTGCCCAGTCGCTGGTGCGGGACCGCTCCTACGGTCCCAAGCATCGCAGGTGCGACCCCAGGTGAGGTCCCCATTTCTCGCAGGTGCGGAAAAAAGTCCGCAGGAGCGGAACCGCTGGTGCGGCCATCCCTCCGCAGGTGCGAACCCAGCCCTTCCCGTCCAGTTCCGCAGGTGCGAGACCTAGCTCGCAGGCACGAGATCGCAGGTGCGGTCCCCGAGCCGCAAGTGCGGAATCCCTGTAGGCCAGGCATTATATATTCTTTAAAACTCGGGATTTCACCCCATTCATTCATTTTCCTCCACCATTAGAGTCTTGTGAGCTTGGGGAGAGCACACCACGACCTAGCTACTGTCAAGGTGAGTTAATTCCACTTCAACACTAGTTTAATTCATGATCTTCTAGCTAAATTAACTACTAAATCATTGAAAAGTCAAGAATTGGGTAATAACTTAGGGTTCTTAAGAAATTGATGAATTACCCATTTATTGAAATAAATTCAAGTAGAAATCATATATTAACGATCCTTAGGCTTCGGGTGAGCAATTTCTCCGTTAGTTTTCAGAATTCGAGCATGCGGGCCCGGGGTTGAGTTTTGGGAATTCTTCAAGAATATTGAATTATTGAATAAATAGGATAATTTCCCTACTTTGAGCATACATTGATGTCATTGTACCATATTTGACTAGTTGCGAGTCCTCGGGTGTAGAGTTCGGAGTTCGGGCGCATCCTTGGTCCACGGGGTAAATTCGACACGAGGTGAGTCTCCTTTCTAACCTTGTAAGAAGGAATTGTCCCCATGGGTGTTATATGTGCTATGTGTAATTGTTTCGGGGGCTACGTGCGTACTAAGTGACGAGAGTCCGTACTTAATGACTATCATGCTATGTCGGGTTCTCACAAGCATATCTTTATGTGCCTTATATGTAACTTTGGGTGTTCTTTGAGCTGCCTATTGCTTTGAATTGATATGGAAATGTGGAAAGTTTCACTTGAACTCCCAGTTGATTAATCCCTGTTAAAGTTATAGCCCCTACTGAGTTATTGATATTTCGATATATATATATATATATTTATGTATGAGAGTCAGCACTCGAATCACAGGTATGATTCGCGATCGAGGGAAGATTTATGATAAATAGGTATAAGTGTGTCAGCACTCGAATCGCTGGTATTATGCATGATCGAGGGAAGCTTTATGGTAGTTGTATATAAGTGTGTCATCACTCGAATCCCAGGTATGATTTGCGATCGAGGGATGATTTATGGAAATTGTATATAAATGTATCAGCACCCGAGTCGCAGGTATGATTTGCGAGCGGGGGAAGCTTTACGTCTATTCAGTGTCTAGATATTTCTTTATGACTTCGGCCGGTTGTCTTACCCTTGTGTGCGCTTGCTATTTGGTACTGTTTCCATTGATATTGACTTGACAGATATTGGGGGGGGGGGGGGGGGGAAAGAAAGTGTACATTGTTTCTTATTTCCAGTAGTTTCTTAGATTTCTGTATTTGATAGGCATCTGCTGCGTATTGTCTCACATGTCTACTGCATTTCATTATATCCTATTTGGTATTATTACTGTTGGACCTTAGTGGGTGTCATGTCTACCTCTCGTCAGTACCTCTTCGAGGTTAGGCGGGATACTCACTAGGTACGTATATATTTATGTACTCATGCTGTACTTCTGTACTTAATTATACAGGTTCTGAGGCTTGTATTCCTGGTTATCCGACCGGAGCTTGACATATATTCTGGACCTGACTCCACAGTGAGCTACCTCCTTTGGCGATTCTCAGCAGTGCTATGGAGTTATATTTTGTTTATTTCTGTCTACTCCTCTCAGACAGCAGTACAATTTGTATCATCTTTTGTATATTCTACTAGTTCGCCTGCTGACTTGTGACACTAGTTCCTGGCACGCACATAGTAGACTCTTTATTTTGGGACTGTATATATATTGGATCACGATCATTGTGGGTGTACTTACTTAAGTTGGTTAATGTTTATGCTTTTATTCAAATGATCTAAGCTTAAAACTATGGGAATACGTGGGGTTGGTATGTTAAATAAGGATAATCTCACTAGTAAACAATTGTTGGCTTGCCTGACTCCGGTGTTGGGCGCCATCACGACATGTGTTGGATTTTGGGTCATGAAAACATGGTATCAGAGCACTAGGTTCACGTAAGTCTCATGAGTCATGGGAAAACCCAGTAGAGTCTTGCAGATCGGTACAAAAACGTCTGTACTTATCTTCAGGAGGCTATAGGGTGTTAGGAAACCTCTCTTTGTTCTTATTCTATCGTGCAGTCGATGATTTATTAAATTCATTCTTCTATTCTCTCACAAATGGTGAAAACGCGCGCATCTAATGTTCCAGACCCGGGAAGGGCCGCTACCCCTGCCGGCAGAGGCCAGGGGTGGGCACCAACCCGTGGTAGGGGACGAGGGTGTCCCAGAGCTCTTCCGGTCCCGCCATCAGAGGACCCTATTATAGGGGAGCAGGATGAGGTGCCTCCAACAGATCCTGCACCAGTAGACTGTATGATGGCGCCGGGCTTCCAGGCAGTCATGGGTCGTATGATGAGATTTATGGACACTATGTCCCAGGTTGATTTTTTTCCAGCAGATCCTTCCACTTCCCAGGAGGGAGGGGGATCCCAGACCCCTACTGGGCCGTAGGACCGACAACAGCATTACATCACACCCCGGGTACACTACCCATGGGTGGTACCCAGCCTGTAGTAGCAGAACCGAAGCCCAGACCAGCTGCGGATGGCAATCAGGAGAAGATGTTAGACAGATGGAATCGATTTCACCCTCCAGTCTTCGGGGGTAAGCGAGGTGAGGATGACCAGGACTTCATTGATAGGTGCAGGGATAGACTGCACAACATGGGGATCCTAGCATCCCATGGAGTGGATTTCACCACATTCCAGTTCGAGGGAAGCGCTCGCAGGTGGTGGCAGTCTTATATTCTCAGCAGACCAGCAGGTTCTCCTACTGTCACTTGGGAACAGTTCACACAGATGTTCTTGGACAAATATATTCCAGCCCCTGAGAGGGAAGATCTGCGGGGTCAGTTTGAGCGGTTAGAGTAGGGCAGATGTCCGTGACAGATTATGAGTCCAGATTTTCAGAGTTGTCACGCCATGCACTTATGATATTACCCACCAATGCTGAGAGAGTGCGGATGTTTGTAGCAGGGTTGCATCCAGGTATTACATCCACCATGGCTTGAGAGGTGGAGATGGGTACTCCTTATCAGCTCGTAGTAGAGATTGCTCGCAGGATCGATGGCTATCGGTCGAGGAGCAGGGAGCAGGGTCAGCAGGATAAGAGGGCTAGGTTCTCAGGAGATTTCAGGGATGCCCCAGCTAGGAGCAGAGGTCGCTTCAGGGGGTGGTCATCCCAGTAGGCCTTTTTATTCAGCACCTCCACCACCTCCCCGAGGTGTTCCATTTAGGCCCCAGTTCAGTTCCATGCCAGAGCGCTCCTACCGTCCTCCAGCTATTCAGAGTTCTCCTAGTGGTTACTCCAGTCGCCAGAGATCCTCCATTTTGTATTTCAGTGTTATGCCTGAGGGTTCACATCGCTCTCCGGCCATTCAGCATTCTTCTTCTTCGGGACAACAGGATATGTCACCTGTGAGATGTTACGAGTGCAGGGATATGGGCCATGTGAGGAGGGCTTGTCCCAGGTTTCAGGCCAAGACAGTTCAGCAGGGTTATCAGCCTATGAGTTCAGCACCAGTAGTCTTGCCACCTAGAGGTGGAGGACAGGTCGGTAAGGGTCGTCCTAGAGGTGGAGGCCAGTCAGGGGGAGGTCAGGCAGCTCCTGTTCACTCCGGTGGGGCTTAGTCTTCAGGTGCTCCAGCCAGGTTCTATGCTATTCCGGCCAGATCAGATGCAGTGGCCTCAGACGCCGTGATCACAGGTATTATTTCAGTATGTAGTAGAGAGGCTTCAGTATTGTTTGATCCAGGATCCACTTATTCATATGTTTCAGCCCTATTTGCTCCTTTTCTGGATGTTTCTTGTGAGTCCTTGGGATCTCCTATATATGTGTCCACTCCTGTGGGCNTCCTATATATGTGTCCACTCCTGTGGCGATTCTGTCGTGGTAGACCAGGTGTATCGGTCTTGTGTGATCATCTTCTGTGGGTTCGAGACCAGAGCTGACCTTTTATTGCTCGACATGGTTGATTTTGAGGTTATTCTAGGCATGGATTGGCTATCTCCCTATCATGCCGTGCTTGATTTCCATGCCAAAATAGTTACCTTAGCCGTGCCCGAGTCGCCTAGGCTGGAATGGAGAGGTTCCTCAGTTAGTACAGCCAACCAGGTTATTTCATTCTTGAAGGCTCGACATATGGTCGAGAAGGGTTGTCTAGCCTATCTTGCTTATGTGCGGGACACCATCGCCGAGTATCCGATGATTGATTCAGTGCCAGTGGTTCGAGAGTTTGCGGATGTATTTCCTTTGGATCTTCCAGGCATGCCTCCGGACCGTGATATTGATTTCTGCATTGATCTAGCTCCAGACACCCAACCTATATCCATTCCTCCGTACCGTATGTCTCCGAAAGAGTTGAAGGAGTTGAAAGAGTAGCTTGATGAGTTGTTAGCTAAGGGGTTCATCAGACCGAGTGTATCGCTGTGGGGTGCTCCAGTTTTATTTGTGAAGAAGAAGGATGGGTCTATGCGGATGTGTATTGATTACCGCCAGTTGAACAAGGTTACCATTAAAAACAAGTATCCCTTGCCACGCATCGATGATTTGTTTGACCAGTTGCAGGGTGCTCGTGTGTTTTCTAAGATTGATTTGAGATCGAAGTATCATCAGTTGAGGATTCGGGCTTCAGATGTTCCGAAGACTGCTTTTCGTACGAGATATGACCATTATGAGTTCCTGGTGGTGTCTTTTGGCTTGACTAATGCCCCAGCAGCATTCATGGACTTGATGAATAGGGTGTTCAGGCCGTATATTGATTCCTTTGTCATTGTCTTCATTGATGACATTTTGATTTACTCATGTAGCCTGGGGGAGCACGAGCAGCATTTGAGAGTGGTGCTCCAGATTTTGCGAGAACAAAAGCGATATGCTAAGTTCTCCAAGTGTGAGTTTTGGTTGGATTCAGTGGCATTTTTGGGGCATGTGGTATCCGGAGAGGGAATCAAGGTTGATCCTCAGAAGATCGAGGCAGTACAGAGTTGGTCGCGTCCTACTTCAGCTACAGAGATCAGGAGCTTTTTGGGCCTAGCAGGCTATTATCACTGATTTGTGGAGGGTTTCTCTTCTATTGCAGCTCCATTGACTAGATTGACTCAAAAGAATGCCCCGTTTCGATGGTTCGACGAGTGTGAGGCGAGCTTTCAAAAGCTCAAGACAGTATTGACCTTAGTACCAGTTCTAGTATTGCCGTCCGGTTCTGGGATGTACACAGTATATTGGGACGCTTCACGCATTGGCTTGGGGCATGTATTGATGCAGGAGGGGAGAGTTATTGCTTATGCTTCACTCCAGCTGAAGGTTCATGAGAAGAATTACCCTATGCACGATTTGGAGTTGGAGGTGATAGTTCACGCTCTTAAGATTTGGAGGCACTACTTGTATGGAGTGTCCTGTGAGGTTTATACAGACCACCGTAGCTTGCAGCACTTGTTCAAGCAGAAGGATCTTAATTTGAGGCAGCGCAGATGGCTTGAGTTGTTGAAAGATTATGATATCACCATTTTTATCACCCGGGCAAGGCAAATGTGGTAGCAGATGCTTTGACAGGAAGGCGGAGAGTATGGGTAGCTTGGCTTATATTGCAGTAGAGGAGAGACCTCTAGCCTTGGACATTCAGTCCTTGGACAATCGCGTAGTGAGGTTAGACCTTTCAGAGCCTCGTCGAGTTTTAGCACATGTGGTTGCTTAGTATTCGCTAATGGGGGAGATTAAGGGCCGCCAGTTCTATGATCCGTGCTTAGTAGAGCTTCGGGAGACAGTGGTTCAGGGTAGGGCCAAGGAGGCCACTATTGGCGAGGATGGTGTTCTGAGACTTCAGGGTCGCTTATGTGTTCCTAATGTTGATGTCCTGAGGGAGAGGATTCTAGAGGAGGCACACAGTTCTCGGTATTCTATTCATACTGGTGCTACGAAGATGTATCGTGACTTGAAGCAGCATTTCTGGTGGAGGCGGATGAAGAAGGACATTGTGGAGTATGTGACTAGGTGTCTTAATTTCCAGCAGGTGAAGTATGAGCACCAGAGGCCAGGAGGCCTACTTCAGCAGATGCCCATTCCTGAGTGTAAATGGGAGTGCATCGCTATGGATTTCGTGGTTGGGTTGCCTCAGACTTTGCGAAAGGTGGACGCGGTTTGGGTCATTGTGGATAGATTGACCAAATCGGCGCATTTCATTCCAGTAGCTACTACATATACTTCTGAGAGGTTGGCCCAGATCTACATTCAGGAGATAGACCGGTTGGATGGTGTGCCGGTGTCCATTGTATCAGATCGAGGTCCTCAGTTCACCTCGCATTTCTGGAGAGCATTGCATAGTGAGATGGGCACCCAGATAGACCTCAACACATCATTTCACCCTCAGACTGATGGTCAGTCAGAGCGTACAGTTCAGATATTGGAGGACATGCTCAGGGCATGTGTGATTGACTTCGGAGGTCAGTGGGACCAGTTCTTGCCTTTGGCCGAGTTTGCTTACAATAATAGTTATCAGTCCAGCATTGAGATGGCACCATTTGAGGCTTTGTATGGTCGGCGATGTC